>PVJH01035648.1:0-19481 GCA_004026705.1 Nesogale talazaci
TACGTTTACCCCTTCTGGGGGCTCGTCTGGAGTTGCTGGCCCACCAGCGGTTTGAGTTCTGACCCCGTGGGGGCTTACAAGTCAAGCGGAAGAAAGGCGTTTCATATCCCCAAGCCCAGAACCAGCCACACTCCCTTGGGAAGTGTATGTACCACTAATTGGATCAAAGTCTGTAATACCGCAAACTTTTTGTTTTTTTGTTTTTTTTGGCATCACAGCCCTCCGGTGGGAGTTGAAGGCCCAGCCTTGCTGCTGCGGGATTTGAACCGGCAAGCCAATGGGCCACAGTCCCGGACTCAACCACTTACGCCAGCGGGGCTCAGCCCTCAGCCCCACTTCTTTCTTTCTTTCTTTCTTTCTTTCCTTTCCTTTCCACTCAACATGTCTTTTGTTACCGAAAACACTGTTTCCACAGAAGTTTCCAAGCAGAAAGTGTGGTCTTGACAGGGTTCGCTCCCATCAGCAGGCCTCTGTGTGGCCTGCCCCAGGTGCACCCCTTGTGCCTTTGTACTCTTGTCAGTGTGCCAGAGCCCACGTGGAGTGGCGAGGTGCCTCTCTCGGGCGTGATGCGCTGTGCCTCCGCTGGACGCCCGAGGCGAACTCAGGGCAGCAGCTCGTCGTGTCCATGTCTCTCCCATGGAGGTCTCGACTCGTTGGCCCTTCCCAGAATCTGGTTCCCGGGCGCCGTGGGCAGGGTGCCAAGGGACAGTTGAGTGCCACGGCTAGGCCTTCAGGTCTCCGTGATCCACATGGGTGTGACCCTCTCTGAGCGTGCCTATCACTGTCGGAGGGGCCTTGTGTTGCCTTTGTCTCTTGTATGTGCACATGCAGGGTGGGTTTTGTTTTTTTTTGGGGGTCATCACCGCCCTCTGATGCATGGTGGGTTTTTTTTTTTTGGGGGGGGGGGCATCACTGCTCTCAGTGGTGGGAGTAGGAGGCCCAGCCCCACTGCTGGAATTGAACCTCCGTCCCAGTGGGCCGCAGACCCGCGCACTACCACTACGCCACTGGGGCTCAGCCCCATGGTGGGTTTTGACAGGGTTTTGACAGCCCCACGAGGCAGGCGTGGGGCAGGGGCGTTCCGGGGAGCGGGAGGGCAGGGCCAAGGCCCACAGCCACGCGGCTGCTCTTCCACTGGACCTGCGTGTTTGTGTGTGTTGCTTAGTGCCTCTTATCAGCAATTAGATTAGCAGGGGCGGTTGGCCAGGCCAGCTTCTGTAATGGATGGAAGAAAGCAGGAGCGTGGCTGGGGAAGAGGTTGCTGGCTGGTTTCCTTTGTGCCGTGCCAGTCATCGCCCTTCCTCGGGAGGTGACCAGGCAAGGGGCCTTGGGCCACACTGCCCCGCGCAGTCCCTGCAGCGGGCTTCCTTTCCCAGGGTGCTCTTTGTAATCCGGGTACCGAGCCACCATCCTCAGAGGTCCCGTGGAGTGAGTTCTTTTGTTTTGTTTTTTGGGCATCACCGCCCTCTGGTGGTGGGAGTAGGAGGCCCAGCCTTTGCTCCTGTGGAGCCGCTGCTGGAATTGAACCTCCAACCCAGTGGGCCGCAGTCCCGTGCACGACCACTCCGCCACCGGGGCTCAGCCCTCGGAGTGAGTTCTGAATGAAGGACTGAAGCGCATTCCTTCTTCTCTCCCCAGCTTCTAGGGACCTACTGAAAGAGTTCCCACAACCCAAAAACCTTCTCAACAGTGTGATCGGAAGAGCTCTCGGCATCTCACATGCAAAAGACAAACTGGTCTACGTGCACACGAATGGCCCGAAGAAAAAGGTAACTTCATGAGGGCCCAGGGGAACTTCACTATCTGTCAGGGCCAAGGCGGGCTGTTCCTCCCTCCCTCAGCTGCCTTTTATTTCTGTGTCTTGTTCAAGGAGGATGTGGAATAGGGATTCTGAGTTGAAAACAATTCAACAGACCCAGCAAAGCCAGGTTTGAACCATGACAGACTAGTCCCCAGTCGAGGGAGACTCAGGCCAGGACAGGGAGTCTAAGACAGGCCCTGGGCTGCTTCAGGGCTGCAGAGGGTTGGTGGGACCATGAGAACCACTTGCTTCTGGACTCACGAGGGGCTAGAGACTCACAGAGACCTGCAGGCAGGCCATTCTGGACCGGGCCTGTCCTCAGGCCGGAATATGGCACACGAGGCAGGCGTGGGGCGGGGGCGTTCCAGGGAGGGGGGGCAGGGCCAAGGCCCACAGCCACGCGGCTGCTCTTCCACTGGACCTGCGACACCGCTGCAGGTTGGTGCTTCTCTTCCCCAGAAAGTCACCCTGCACATCAAGTGGCCCAAGAGCGTGGAGGTGGAAGGCTATGGCAGCAAGAAGATCGACGCTGAGCGGCAGGCCGCCGCCGCAGCCTGCCAGCTGTTCAAGGTTAACACCCCCGCCCCCTGGGGAAGCCACACACCTCTCTCTCGGGGAGGCCGGGCGGGCCTCTGCTGGGCCAGGCTCACTGGTGCTGGGGTCACCGCAGTTCAACCACTTCTGTCCTGAGTCCCACCCCGGGGTTCCTGTCTCGCTCTTCAGCCAGTGACAGATTCAAACCAGCCCCCTCCCCACAGACACACACACGTTCACTTTTGAGAACCATCGTGATGAACACTTCCTTCGTAGCACAGTGCGTTCCCTCCCTGTCATTTTGGGTGGGCCTCATAGCCGCCCCATCCTCCTCTACCAGGAATGGAAGCGGGGCCCAGCTGCTCCGTGTCCCTCCCGGTCCTTGGGCCTGGCTTCCTTCCCAAGAGAGCGCCGGGCCCCTCCTGGCCTGTTTCTGGGCCTCACTCCCCAGCCTATCTGTTCATCCCTCATAGAACGTCCCATGGCCATGCCAGCCTGGGGTCCTCTGCCCTTCCTCCCTGCCCTGGCAAGGACTGAGCCTGCCATGTACGTGCTGTGGCACGTATGTTCCCCCAGCTCCTCTCTGGTCCAGGCCGTCAGGCTCCCGCTTGCTTCCTGCCTCTGAGGAGCACGGCCCCCTCTTGTCCTGGCCCCCACACTGCCCATTCCTCTACCTCTTCTTTCTCAGCTACTTTCCCGCCCCCTTTTATTCAAATTTCACGTTTGTCTTCGGATTATTTTTTGGGGGTCTGTGTAATCCTTCAGGGTCTGACCCTTCCTCTCGGTCCTGCCGTCGCTGCCGGCCGCTCCCTCTCTGTCCCTTCTGCAGCGGACATGGCTGTCCCGGGTCCGGGTTCCCCTCACAGACCCAGGGAGCTGTGGAGTGGCGAAGGGGGCCTTCTCGCTGCTGCTTCAGCACGGCGACTTGGGGCCGCTCTGCTGAGCTCCACGATCACCATCACCATCACACTCCCTGGCTCGCTCTTCTCACTCGCCGGCTTCTGCTCTCCGGGAAACCTGACCTCTGAACCTCTGTACTCAGGGCTCCCTAATCGTCTCCAGAGAAGAGCTCCACCTTGCCTGCTCCCCATGTGGGGGGCCCCTCCCCCTCCAGCAACATTTCCCGGGCCCAGCGTCCCTTTGGTGGCCATAACCAGTGATGTCCTGTGCACAGAAGGCAGAGGCCAGCAATGCTGCTAAGCGTCCTGTCACACACAGGCCCAGGCCCAAGGCCAATTGTGCCCCGACTCCTGGCCGCCTGAGGACATGTCAGACCTCAGTTGTTCCCTGCCCCCACGTCGATTCCGGCACACAGCCAGCCGTGTCTAAAGACACAGGAGAGCCGCCCCCCACTGGGCCAGCAGGGCTCCTCTCAATAAGACTGACTCACACGTGTTGTACAGTCAGTGCTGCAGACCGCGTTCTCTCGTGTGTGTGTGTGTGTGTGAGAGGGCCGGGGGGGGGGGGGGGGGGGGCGGGGGGGGGGGGGGGAGGCATGCGGCGGAGGGCAGCTGGCCAGAGGTCAGCGGCTTGACCCCAGCACGCATTTTGCGGGAGGAAGCGGCGGCTCTCTGCGCCTGCAGAGCTAGTCTCGGGAGCCCACAGGGGCAGTCCTGCCCTGCAGCGTCACAACGACTCATGGCAACTCATGGCGTGAGTGTGTGTTTGGGCTTTTCCCGTCGATGCTCTGAGCAGAGCAGGCGCGGCTGCCACACGTGAGGGCCTTAGATGGGGACCTGCGCAAGATGTGGGCCGACCCTCATGATCCCCCTTTTCTCCTCAGGGCTGGGGTCTGCTGGGTCCCCGGAACGAGCTCTTTGATGCCGCCAAATACCGTGTGCTAGCCGATCGCTTTGGCTCCCCAGCTGACAGCTGGTGGCGCCCAGAGCCCGCCATGCCACCCACTTCTTGGAGGCAGCTGAACCCTGAGGGCATCCGACCTGGGGGTCCCGCAGGCCTATCCCGATCCTTGGGCCGGGAAGAGGAGGAGGATGAGGAGGAAGAGCTAGAAGAGGGGACCATCGATGTTACTGACTTCCTGTCTATGACCCAGCAGGACTCCCACCCCCCACTCAGGGACTCGAGGTGCAGCTGAAGGGCAGGGGGCAGGGGAAGCAGCAGGACACACCTCTGCACGGGGTGGAGGGTGCTCCCCGGGGGCGGGCTCCGGCGGTGGGGAACCCCATTACTAACCGGTGTGCCTGCCCCTTCTTTGGGGTGGCAGCTGGTCCTGCTCTGTGTGGCCGGGCTCCTCCAGGCAGCTCACGTTCGGGTCCAGCAACCGCTCCGCCTGCTCTCTGGCCCGGGCCGTGGCCAGGGGACCCGGGGGAGGGACCGGCAGAGCAAAGGTGCCCCGGGTGCCCCCGTCCTGCCTCCCACACCGACTCCGCGCCTTAGCCTGAGGTCTGCCTGGCCAAAGCACAGGTGGACTCTCTTCACCTCTACTTCCTGTCCTCCCAGGGGGGGCTCCTTTGAGATGACAGACGACGACAGTGCCATTAGGGCTCTGACCCAGTTTCCCCTTCCCAAGAACCTCCTGGCCAAGGTGATTCAGATCGCAACCTCCTCTTCCACGGCGAAGGTGCGTGGGGGCCCGAGCGGGCACATGGGGCGGGGCGGGGGGGAGCGGGCCCTGGTGCTCCTCAGACAGGCGGGTGGGAGGGCTGCAGGTGCCCGTTTGGTGGCTGCCCGAGGGTGCTGGGGAGGCCCGCAAGGTGACACAGGCAAGGCCAGGGGGGCTGGGCTGGGTGAGCGGAAGAGCACCTTCTGCCAGAGCGGGTGGAGGTGAGTTGCTCTCACCGAGAAGGGAAACCCTCTGAGCGGTCCCACCCAACCCTGTCCAGCTGCTGCCCTGGACGGAGCTGGCTTGGGGCCATGCGGGAAGCGCTCGCCGCAGCCTGCACCACAGTCGGTGCGGCGAGGTGCTGAGGACGGGGGGCCAGGCAGGCAGGCCTCTGCTGAGAAGCGGGGGTGGCGCGAGGGGCAGCGCCTGCGTGGCTGGTGTGCGACACCTGCTGTGAGGGCTTACTTCCATCTTGGGGTTATTGGCATCCTGGGAACGTTGGGTTCTTTTTTGTTTTTCCTATTCCCTGTAGAACCTCATGCAGTTCCATACTGTGGGCACCAAGACCAAGCTGGCCACCCTCACCCTGCTCTGGCCTTGTGCCATGACCTTCGTCGCCAAAGGGCGCCGCAAAGCAGAGGCTGAGAATAAGGCGGCAGCGTTGGCCTGCAAGAAACTCAAGGTGAGCCCTGCTGGCCTGCCAGCCGGGGAGGCCGCCTGCCCGGTGCCCCAGGACGCCACCGCCGGCCGGGCAGAGGCCACGCTGACTGCAGGGAGATCCCGCCCTGGGCTCTGGGGCTAAAGTGGGCAGAGAGGGACGGTGAGCGCACGTCGAGGAAGGCAGTGCAGCTTCCCGGCAGGCGGGCCCAGGTCTCCGGGTGGGCTGGAGGCTCAGAGGTGCACAGTGATGGGCACTTGCTTTGCCTCGACATGGGCGGACACCTCTGGTGTGTTTTGTCCTGTGGCTCAGCGGCAGCGGATGGGGGCGTGGGGGGTGGAGAGGGAAGACAGAGGAGGGGCAACACGTCCTCTGGCTGGAGCGGGCGGGCAGAGGGAGGCTTCATAGGGAGAACTCCCGCAGTGTCTCTCCTAGCTCCCTGTCTGCACGTGGACCCGTGTGGCCCAGGCTGCCCCAGAGGGAGCAAGCTTCCAGGCGGCAGCCGTTCTAGGGAGCAGCTGGTTGGTCGGGAGCCATGGGGGAGGGTCCAGTCAGACCTGGGGAGGCGAGAGGCAGACGCCCCCCGCCCCCCCACGGGCAGCTGTGGTAGCACCGTTTGTGGTCCAGGGAGCAGAGCCCTCTCTCTGCGCTGTTTTGCCAGGAATCCAAGAGGAAGCGACTTTCTTGGGGGTTTGGGGTGACGGGGAGAGTTTTCTTTTTGCTTTTTGTGGGCCGCACTGCCCTCTGGTGGTCGTGGGCACTACCCAGTGCCGCTCCCGAGAGCCGCCGCTGGATTTGAAGCAGCGAGCCCACGGGTCACAGTCCCGCACTCAACCACGTACGCCACCGGGGCTCCGCCCGGGAAGAGCCTTCTTTCAGGAGTGCTGGGTCTGCACTTGGGAGGGGGGCAGACTCTGCCAGAGTTAGACGTAACGGGAACACAGTTGTCGGTGCAGGGTGCCCCCACGGCTCACGTAATTGTCGCGGAAATCGACATTTACTGAAGAGCCTGTGGGACAGGTGCTGTGTCGGGAGCCGAGGAGGGGGTTGGTCTTCGCAGCATCGATGGGGCTCTCGGCGCGGCTTCAAAGGGTCCCCAAGCCGGGCAGGGCTGCTGCTCTTGTCTGGTATGGTGTAGCAGGTCTAGCTGTTACATTCACGCGCATGGACACTGACCCCTCCTTGCTCCTAAATCACCCCCTTTTGGTCACATCACCCCCCACCCCAAGAGCTCTCAGCAAAGGGGTGGTTTTCTACAACTTTTCTCCGGTCCCAAGCCTGCCCCGGCCGGCTCTGGGCAGCGGGAACCAGCTGAGCGTGGTGTCCCTCTACAGAGCCTGGGCCTGGTGGACAGAAACAACGAGCCGCTGACCCACGCCATGTACAACCTGGCCTCCTTGCGCGAGCTGGGGGAGACCCAGCGCCGGCCGTGTACTATCCAGCTGCCCGAGCCCATCCTTCGCAAGATCGAAACCTTCCTCAACCACGTAAGAAAAGCACCCCCCCCTGGCCTCTTAGTTCTCTGGCTTGAAAACCCCCAGCTGGTCTTGTATGCTCCTCCCTGAGAAGGGGCCATGGCCAGTCTCGGTAGTCCAGCTCACCCACCTGATCTCCCTACTGTCAGGGGACCGAGGCCTCTGCCCTGTGTGTGTGTGTGGGGTGTCCAGCTCCCGACCTGGGCAGCCTGTGACGGAGCTGGGAGGGAGGAAGGAGGCTTTGCCCGCTCACTGTTGCTTCCCTCCCGCACCCAGTACCCCGTGGACAGTGCCTGGATCTCCCCAGAACCCCGGCTGCAGAGCGATGACCTCTTGCCGCTGGGCAAGGACTCGGGGCCCCTGAGTGACCCCATCACCGGCAAGCCCTACATGCCCCTCCTGGAAGCGGAGGAGCTGCGTCTGAGCCACAGCCTGCTCGAGCTGTGGCGGCGGCGCGGGCCGGTCTGGCAGGAGGTCCCCCAGCTGCCCGTGGACCCGCACCGGGACACCATCCTCAATGCCATCGAGCAGCACCCCGTGGTGGTCATCTCGGGGGACACGGGCTGTGGGAAGACCACGCGCATCCCCCAGCTGCTGCTGGAGCGCTACGTGACCGAGGGCCGCGGCGCCCGCTGCAACGTCATCATCACCCAGCCACGGCGCATCTCCGCTGTGTCGGTGGCTCAGCGGGTCAGCCACGAACTGGGCCCCTCGCTCCGCCGGAACGTGGGCTTCCAGGTGCGGCTGGAGAGCAAGCCGCCGGCCCGCGGCGGGGCCCTGCTCTTCTGCACCGTGGGCATCCTGCTGCGGAAGCTGCAGAGTAACCCCAGTCTGGAGGGCGTGAGCCACGTGATCGTGGACGAGGTGCACGAGCGGGACGTCAACACGGACTTCCTGCTCATCCTGCTCAAGGGCCTGCAGCGGCTCAACCCGGCCCTGCGGCTGGTGCTCATGAGCGCCACGGGCGACAACGAGCGCTTCTCCCGCTACTTCGGGGGCTGCCCGGTCATCAAGGTGCCCGGCTTCATGTACCCCGTCAAGGAGCACTACTTGGAGGACATCCTGGCCAAGCTGGGCAAGCACCAGTACCCGCCCCGGCACCGGCACCACGAGGTGAGGCCTTGGCCGCCGCCGCCCAGGCCAGAGCCCCGCTTGGTGCTTGGGAGGCACGGAGGGGACAGGGGCCGTGGGACTGACTGTGGCCTCTCCCCTCTGCCCCAGTCCGAGGATGAATGTGCCCTGGACCTGGACCTCGTGACGGACCTGGTTCTGCACATCGACGCCCGAGGGGAGCCAGGTGAGTCCGCTCCTGTGCGCCCCTGCCCCCGCGGCCCCATCTGCCAGGAGCAGCTGGCTCATGCCTGCAGCGCCCCTTACAGGTGGGATCCTGTGCTTCCTGCCCGGCTGGCAGGAGATCAAAGGAGTGCAGCAACGCCTCCAGGAGGCCCTGGGCATGCACGAGGGCAAATACCTCATCCTGCCAGGTGAGCCCAGCTGTCGGACTGCGCCACGCTCGCGGCCTTTGCCACCTGCCCCGGCTGGTGTGTGCCTCCGAGCACCCTCCCGGGGAGGGCAGGGGCCCCTAACCGGCCCGTGTGTTGCTGCCCCCAGTGCACTCCAACATCCCCATGATGGACCAGAAGGCCATCTTCCAGCAGCCGCCGCTGGGGGTGCGCAAGATCGTCCTGGCCACCAACATCGCGGAGACCTCCATCACCATCAACGACATCGTGCACGTCGTGGACAGTGGTCTGCACAAGGAGGAGCGCTACGACCTCAAGACCAAGGTGCTGCACGCCTGCTCGGGGACGAGCCAGGCACAGCCAGCCCCTGGGGGAGGGCCCACCCCTGGGGCACATCGTTAGCTTCCTGCTGCGGCGCGTGTGTGGTGTGTGAGTGAGGAGTGAAGGCCTCTGCCCGCAGGGGAGGGGGCCGTTGCCTGGGGGAACACGGGGGCAGGCCTGTGGTGACTGCGGCTGCTACCCTGCACCCTCCCCAGGTGTCCTGCCTGGAGACCGTCTGGGTGTCCCGAGCAAACGTGATCCAGCGCCGGGGCCGGGCGGGCCGCTGCCAGTCTGGCTTTGCCTACCACCTGTTCCCACGCGGCCGGCTGGAGAAAATGGCCACGTTCCAAGTGCCGGAGATCCTGCGCACGCCCCTGGAGAACCTGGTGCTGCAGGCCAAGATTCACATGCCCGAGAAGACGGTGCGCGGGGCGGGGCGGGGCGGGCCGGGGGCAGACGGGGCCGGGCCGGGCGAGCAGGAGCACGAGCAGGCTCATGTGGGTGGGGGCGTCTTTGCAGGCAGTGGAGTTCCTGTCCAAGGCTGTGGACAGCCCGGATATCAAGGCAGTGGACGAGGCCGTAATCCTGCTGCAGGAGATCGGTGAGTAGGGGGCGTGGCCGGGCCGCTCGGCCGCCGAGCGCCTGGCAGGGCAGGGCCTGATGGCTGAGCTGTTGCAGGGGTACTGGACCAGAGAGAATACCTGACCACCCTGGGGCAGCGCCTGGCTCACATCTCCACTGACCCCCGGCTAGCCAAGGCCATCGTGCTGGCCGCCATCTTCCGCTGCCTGCACCCGCTCTTGGTGGTCGTTTCCTGCCTCACCCGGGACCCCTTCAGCAGCAGCCTGCAGAACCGGGCAGAGGTGGACAAGGTCAGGCCCCAGCCCTCTGGCTCCCCCCCGCCCCCGCCTGCCCGGCACCACCTCCTGGCTGCCCTGAGGTGACCCTCCCCCCTCCCCCCCCCCAGGTGAAGGCACTGCTGAGTCACGACAGTGGCAGTGACCACCTGGCCTTCGTGCGGGCTGTGGCCGGCTGGGAGGAGGTGTTGCGCTGGCAGGACCGCAGCTCCCGGGAGAACTACCTGGAGGAGAACCTGCTGTACGCGCCCAGCCTGCGCTTCATCCACGGTCAGCAGGCCCTCCCTGCCCTCCCTGCCCCACGGAGTCCGTGCCCAGGACCCTGGGTCATCCGCCCTCTTGTCTCCCCAGGCCTCATCAAGCAGTTCTCCGAGAACATTTACGAGGCTTTCCTGGTGGGGAAGCCCTCGGACTGTACCCTGGCCTCGGCCCAGTGCAACGAGTACAGCGAGGAAGAGGAGCTGGTGAAGGGCGTGCTGATGGCGGGGCTTTATCCCAACCTCATCCAGGTGCTGGCGGGGCGGGGGCGGGGGGGCGAGGGCGGCTGCAGCCTCGCTCCCTTCCCGCTGAGCCTCGCTCACCCTCCCCTCCGTCTTGCCAGGTGAGGCAGGGCAAGGTGACCCGGCAAGGCAAGTTCAAGCCCAACAGCGTCACATACAGGACCAAATCAGGCAACATCCTGCTGCACAAGTCGACCATTAACAGGTTGGGGCCGGCGGCCAGTGGGACGGGGCGGCCGGGAAAGGCCAGAAGGGTGACCTTACGCGGCTCTGCCTTCTCTAGGGAGGCCACCCGGTTGCGCAGCCGGTGGCTGACGTATTTCATGGCTGTCAAGTCCAACGGCAGCGTCTTCGTCCGGGACTCCTCCCAGGTGCACCCACTAGCTGTGCTGCTATTGACGGACGGGGACGTCCACATCCGTGGTGGGTACCCGAAGAGGACGGCCCCACCCCCACCCCCCACGGCTGCCCGCCTTCGCAGGCCCAGCCTCACCTCGGCTCCCACCATCTCTCCCTTTCCCCAGACGATGGGCGCCGGGCCACCATCTCCCTGAGCGACAGTGACTTGCTGAGGCTGGAGGGCGACTCGCGCACCGTGCGGCTGCTGCGGGAGCTGCGCCGGGCCCTGGGCCGCATGGTGGAGCGGAGCCTGCGCAGTGAGCTGGCTGCCCTTCCCCTCAGCGTGCAGCAGGAACACGGGCAGCTGCTCGCCCTGCTGGCAGAACTGCTGCGCGGACCCTGTGGCAGCTTTGATGTGCGCAAGACAGCCGATGACTGAGCCCTGTTTCCCTGGGCTGTGTACAGTGCATATGTTTATTTAAAATAAAGTTCTATTTATCCCTTGTGAGCATCGCTCTCTCTGGGGTCCTCTCTCAGGGCCTCAGCGCACCGGCTAGGTCTCCCGGCAAGCAGAGGGAGGGAAAGGGAAGGCAGGCGGAGAAAGGATGGAGCTGCGGCTTGCTGGGGGCGGGGGCTGTAGGTCTTGGGAACCACCAACTTGAACCCCTTGTGCTTCCCCTCTGGGTCTAGGTTCTGCCTGTTGCTGCCCCCTATAATGGCCTTACAGTTCTGGGCAGCACAGGTCCAGCGATGACCCCCTCCCTTGAACAGGGGTCTTTAGCATGTACCCACGGGCCCAAGTAGATGGCGAGAGAAGTTCATAAGCAACCAAGCCGTGGAGACCATGTCCCTCAAGGAATGGGCCCAGCAGCGCTACAGCCATCGAAGTATGTTCCCTCGGCCACACCTGTGGAGTCGCAGCTGCGGGCTGGAGGTCCCTGGAATGGCGCATCCTGGCCCTATGCACGTGGGTGCCCGAATCCTGGAGGACAACCGACGAGGACATGGAGGAAGGAAGTGCAGGCCACCTGGTGGGCATCACGAAGCTTTATTTATTTAATCTTTAGTTTACAACGGGGTCACAGGTGAGCGAGGGGAATGGCTGAGCCACAAGCGAGTTGGGAAACGCCAAGCCCACCCCCAGTGGGGGAGAGTGGTGCACGTTGCCCGGCCAGGTCAGCTCTCCCTGGTTCTCTGGCTCACAGGACCTGTCAAGGGGCTAGGAGCAGACAGCCTGCGAACACAATGCCCAGGTCATTTCCAACCAAGGACCCTATTGGCACTGTCCAGACCTAGGACCTCCAGGCTGTACCTGCTCTGACCACGCCCTCCACCCCCCAAACGTCGCTTCCTGCTGCTGTTGCTGCCCCAGCACCCCTTCAGGTCCTTGGCACAGTTGACCCTTTTTGCAAACGATTTCTAGGGAGGTCAACCTTTTTCTGGTTCCTGCAAGCACTTTCCCACGAGACACGGCCGTCTCCAACTTGGCCGTGAGTGCCTGTCAAAACCCCTTGGAAGCCCTTTGCCAGCCTCTGCAGACATCCCGTCTGAGCCAAAGGGACCCTCCCTGCCGTCGGGAGCTCCCGGGGTGCCAATGTGCACTGCAGGAAATGCTCTTCCAAAGAGGGCCCGGGACACTCCCAGGCCACTTCACTACAAACGGTTAGGTTTTAAGTCTTTATTAGAAACCATGCAAACTTCAATACAAAAAAAAAAAAGTACATGTGCAATAAGAATCTTCATGTCAATACAATCCCCGGGATAGTCCCCCGCACTGCAGCCTTCCTCCAAGACCAGGCCAGCTGGGGCAACCCTCCGCAGGCTGGCTGGTCTTGTGTCTTTACGGGACCTTTCCAGACCTGATTCCCTACTCTCCAGGAACATCTGGGCCCAACGAGGGAGGGCCTGAGTACCCAAGACCTACAGGAGCAGGCCTGGAAGGACCCTGCCATCCTGGGCCTGCCCTGCCTATGTCCTGCCAGATCCCAAGAAACCAGACAGATGCCAAAACCAGCCTCTTGGTTAGCAGAAAGAAGCAGTGCATGCGTGCACGCGCGCACACACACACGCGCACACACACGTGTCAACACCAACATAACCAGTCCACGCCGACCAGCCCCTCAGCCTGCCCCACCTGCTCACGGGCCTCCACCCCACCCTACCCCACCTCCCCTTCCTCCCAGGCTGCCCCAGCAGGGGGGCTCCCCAGGGTGGGCAGCTCCAGCCCTCAAGGTGTCCCGATCTCCCCTCCCTCGCTCCCTCAACACCTACTGAAGACTTTCACTCAGACATGGCCTCCACCTGCAGAGCTACACCAGTTTTAGGTTATTAGAAACAAAAGATACAATGAGTAAAGGAGGTTTTTGATAGCAGCTGGGCAGGTATGGAAAGCAGCAGGGTCAGGTGACACTGATCCCGAACTAAGGTGGGCAGGACAGCAAGACATGGGTGGGCACCCCACCCTGTGGGAGACAGGGGTGGGGGCGGTGCTCAGTGGGTTCCATGGGTGGGGGGGCGGGCAGGCCACCCCTACAGATCCGCCGCCTCTTGGCAGACCCAGGGATGGAGGGCACTTTCCGATTCTAACACCGATCAGTGCAGCCTGGGATCCGGTCCCCCCCTCCCCCCCACCCCATCCCCCTCTGGGTAGCCGTGGCGCGGTGTGGGGGCAGGGACAAAGCAGGTGGCAGCGGGAGGAGGCGTGGTGGTGGGATGGCTGCCCAGCACCCACGCGGTTACAGGTCTAGTGGGCAGCCTGGGGGAGAGAGCCAGGGGCCCGGGTGCCCGAGGTGGGGCCGCCAGGGAAGTAGGGGGGCCGGGAGACAATGTCAGCCCCGTGGTCGGTGCGGGCCCTGGCCTTGGCCCGGAACGTCAGCCTGTAGGTCTCAATCTGCAGTGACACGGAAGGAGGGTGGGGAGGGGGGCAACAGGGGAGACAAGAGGGGGACACGGGGCGGGAGACGAGACCAGAATGTCATCGTTAGATGCCTGGAAAATAAAAGGTTGCTTCGTTAACACGGAGGCCACACTCTGGTCGACTAACAAAGGAGCGTCAATCAGCGGCCAGTGGCAGGGCCCCTGGCTGGCCCTCAGGCCCAGCCCGGCCACTTACTTGTCTCCTGGATCTGGCTGTCCAAGGTCTGGGCCTCCCTTTGGTCCCCACCCCCTGACAGGGTGGGGTGGCCACTGAGGCCACTGGCCAGAGTGGGGGTGCCAGCTTCGTGCGCTGCCTCAGGGATGGCCGGCTCCTCCCCAGCAGGGGGGCCCGGGCACGGAAGGGCCTCGCTGCCAGCGCCCTCAGTCTACAATGAAACAGTGGGGAGACAATGCAGGGTCAGTCGGGGAGGGGGTGGGATGGAGTGACAGTGGATTCACACGCAGCCCCCGCCCTGCCGCCCAGCCCCGGCTTCAGGCCCGCCCTCTGCTCCAGAGCAGCACAGGAGTCCGGGGCTGGGGGGCGAGGACAACTCTGGGCCAGCCCTGGCGGGGCTCACTCTGTGAGCTTCCCCTGTGAAGCACGCGGCTCTGTGCGGCCTCGAGCGGAGGGAGCCAGGCCGGCCCATGCGCAATGGCCACAGCAGAGACTCAGCCACCCAACTTGGGGCGCGCTCTCCAGACTGGCCCCGGCCTGGGGCGCTGGCACCCGCAGCCTGGGGCCTGCACACGCTCTGCGATGCCCGGAGGGCGGGGCGTTTCGGAGCACAGGAAGCAGCTGGCGGTGGGATCCGTGGCTGCAGGCCAAGGACACAGAGGGGACTAGCGGTTGGGGCTGGTGGGGACTCTAAGACTCGGCCCCAGGTCGTCGAACCCCTAAGGGTCCAGAAGGGGCTCGAGGGGGAGCACAGTGGCTTCCGTTCAGAGGTGAGAAACAAGCCTCTGCATTGGAAAAAAATGACTCCAGCAAGAATACACAGCAGAGACAATGTGAACGAAGGCCCCGTCCCAGGCTGAGCCCCGGTGGCGTATGTGGTTGAGTGCGGGACTGCGGCCCGTGGGCTTGGCGGTTCGAACCCAGCGGCGGCTCTCAGGAGCAGCGATGGGTAGTGCCCACGACCACCAGAGGCAGTGATGCCCCCAAAACAAAAACAAAACAAAACAAAAGCCCCGTCCCCCCTCACCCTTCCAGATTTGGGAGTGGAAACGGCCAGGCTGGAGTGGGTGCTGGGGTGTGAGCGGGAACCCCGCGGGGGGGTGGGGGAGCGGTGAGCAAGCGCTCTGGGCAGACAGGGTGGCCTGGGTTCACTGCACAGGGGGTCAGGGGTGGGTGGGAGAACCAGGGCAGCTACCCTTCACCTCTACCCACAATGTCACAGAACAAAGGACAGACGGTGTCTTGGCACACACAGGGTCTCACAGTACTGTGGAGGGAGGGGAGGTGATGGAAGGAGGGAGGAGAGGCCTGGTCAGTCTCTCTGCCAAACTGGGATGGCCGTGGCAGGCCCTCCAGTCAGGTGGGTGGTGGCCTGCAGACCCCAGCACCCACACTGTGCCGCCCTGGCCACTGGTAGCCAGGGGCAAGGGGGTGGCCTCCAGCAGTGGCTCCCTGCACACCTCCTGTGAGGTCGCTGGAGACCTGAGCCTGGTGCAGACCCCCGGGCAGGGGCAGGCTCAGAGCAAGGTCTGTCTCCAGGTGGACACGGCGCCCCTCCTCTCTCGCCCTGGGCTGAGGATGGACAATGGGGACACGCAATGGGGGTGAAGACAGGACTCCTGAGGAGACTGAGGGGCGGTGACAGGGGCCCACCTGCTGGAACCTCGACCCTAGCTGCCCACTGCCTGCCCAGTTGCGACCCCCTGGGGACCCACTCACTACCTTCACGGCCCCTCCCGAAGGCAGGTGGCCCACATTGTCGAGCGATCCCACCTTCGCCTGGGCCTTCTCCTTGAAGTTCAATTTCTGACTTTCAATCTTGATATCGCCTCCACCTAGAACCAGAGAGAATGGAAGGGTCACTGCGCGCCACCCCATGTGTGCATGCGGGCGTGTGGCAGCCAGGGTCAGAGACTGAGGAGACAGGAGGGGCGGGGCTATGTCTGGAGAAAAAGTGGGGCGGGCACCATGGCTGGGGGTGCACACCCCGGAGGTACCCGCACGAGAAGGCCAGGCCCTGAGTCTCTCGGCAGGGCAGTCACTCCTCCAGGGGTGGGGGCGGGCGGGCAGAGGGGAGGGAGACCACCGGGCAGCAGAGCACTCCAGCAGTCTCCCTACCAAGTCAAGGTCAAGGACCTTTTGCAGCAGAGGAGAGCCTGGGGCTGACCCGTCTGCCGGAGCCCCCTTTCGGCTCGTGACCGAGAAGGAGAGAGACAGGCAGCAAGTGGCCCCAGGACTGAGTAGTGGGGAGGCAGACACGAGCCTGCCCAGCCCCCCGGCCCTGGCCAAGCAAATGACAAGGTAGGGGACAAGGTTCAGAGTTTACTCTGTGTGTGTGTGTGAGAGAGAGAGAGAGAGAGCGAAGAGAAGTGGGTGTGCGTGTACGCTCATATACATGGACACGTGTACACAGTCAAGACTGTGAGCCCCTCCTTCCCGGGTGAGCCCCCCTTCTTCTGTGGCAGGCCCTCCTCAGCTCACGTCACCCACCTCCCCACCCCCAGCTGTCTGAGAATGACGCCGCTCAGCAGGGAGTCCCGGGCACTGGGAGAGCGGCATGACTTGGGGCGATGACTGCACAACCTCGCGAGACAGAAAAGGGGTGCAGCAGCCAGTGCTGCCACTGCCACGTGACCCCGACAACGCGGGGTGCGGGAGGGCTCTCGGCCTAGCCCAGAGGCACCCCCACACTCAGGCGGTGGAGAAAAAAGGGGGCAAAGGCAGGCCATCCAAGGGCCGGTGAACCTTCTCACCGTTGCGTCTGGATTGGGCCACAGTGGGAGACCTGAGACACGAGCCTAGCCGGGCCCTGCAGGGGCCCCTCCCTCAGGTCAGAGGCGAGGCGGGGGCGGGGGTGGGGGCTGCAGCGGAGATCCGGCTTGTGGGCACGTGCCGCAGTGCCACCGTCTGGAGCCCCTGCAGGGAGCTGGCCCAGGGGGGGCGGGCCTCCAGCGCACCCTCGTCGCAGGCCTGGGCCCCTGGGCGTGCCACGTCACGGCCGGCCTTTACACACCGTGCCTCCTGCACTTCGGGTGCCAGCACCCGGCCGGCCCCACCCCCACCCCCGTCCCTGCCCCCGCTGGGATGCGGGCTGTGACCGGATGGTGGGGCCTGCCCTCACCGGGCTTGTGCTTGATGTTGGCCTTGGACCCGCACTTGGAGGAGACTTTGGAGATGTCCACTTTCTTGTTCTGGATCTGCACCTGGGGGGAGAGCAGAGGACACCCCCTCAGAGAGACGGCCCTGGGCCCACTCCCACTGGCCCCGCGCCCTCCACGCTCGGCGATGGGTCACGGCTCCCGACCGACCGCCCGGGCTTCTCTCTGGAGCCCTGGAGGCTCCCTGGCTCTTTGTCTCTGACCTCGGCACTGCCCCCGCCCCCAGTCTGCCCCCACACCCCCTCTTCCTGCCTGACCCTGTGGGGGCGCCCTCTTCCCTGGGGGCGCTTCTCCCATGTTCCCACGCCCCACACCTCAGGCTCCTCCGGAAAAGTGCACTTCGCCCCAGAACCTCACAGCCAAACCCCGCGCCCAGCAGCGCCGCGGCCCCTTCTCTATCTGACCGCCCCGCTCGGGGCTGCGAGCACTGCCCTGTCTCTGCCACACTCGGTCCTGCTGAGGCGCGCTCTGAGACTGTCCCAGAAAGAAACAACCACGTGAGAATGTCTCTGCTGAGACTGTATATGAACCGAACCGTCTGCCGAACAGGGCGCTCATTTCCAAGTTTCCACTGTCGTCAACATGGCAGCCATCCCTGTGTCCAGGAGTAAACTTCTGCAATTCTGAGGGCTCCCTCAGGCTACATCCTCCAGGAAGCCAGATGCCCAGCGTCAGGCTCTTGGGAAACACTGCCCGACCGGGCGCCAGCCGTGCTCCAGCACAGGCAAAGGAACCAACACAGCAAGCTTCTCCTGCGTCCCCGTGGGCCGGGCTGCTCAGCGCGAAGGCTAACTTTGGTCGGTGCTCAGCAACGCCACCTCGCCCGCCCTGCTGCCCGGCCCGCCCGTGCTTGTTCTTGGGGCCTCCCGGGGCCGACAGTCTGGAGCACGGCACCCCGCAAAGCTGAAACGCTGCCCCAAGGACAAGCTGCCTGCTCCGACTGAGGAGAAATCACTATTGGCCTTGGGGTGGGGGGCGGGGGTTCGTTGGGGCGCGCCTCTCCTCAGTCCGGCGTTTTGAGATGGTCAGTGGACTTTCAGCAACGTGTGTCCCATGGGGAGGACATCGGTCCCAGGACAGCACGCCTTGAAATAAGGACCCACCACCCACGGACACGTGCTCCTTCCGGGGTGCACAGCCCACCCGCTCCCCGGAGCCGCAGCAGCTCAGCTTGCTAACCCATCTGCCCGGCGGGGAGGGCGTCAGTCAGCACGGGGCCTCTCCCAGGGCTCCCCCCGTTACACGGCACATGGCGGATGTCTGCTTCCACTCAGCTTAGGGGGTGAGCTATCGGCTGAGGGGTGGCCCCAGGGGCCGGCACCCCCAGGCTAGCAGGGGCCTGTCTCCAGCTTCATTGTCACCTTGTATGTCGGGGCCGGTTTTTTTTTTTTTTTTTTTACTGGTTTTGTTTTTTTAAATAAAACAAAAAGTGACAGGATTTGGGATCCCCCCTACCTCGTTACGACAGCACAAAAATAAAAATACTATTTCCCATCAGGGTCACACCCACAGGCACGCAAGGGCAAGAAACGCAACAGATTTTGGGGGGGATCACGAGTTAATTCAGAATAGAAACGCATGGTCTCACGAGGGCGGGCAGAAGTGTGTCTGCTACTTCCGTTCTGTAGACCCGGCCTAAGGCCCGTCAGAGAATCTCCCTGTGGCTGTCAGTTTGTCTGCGCCACCCCGTCTCGTCTCTAAGACTCGCATGGGCTCCCCAACCTTGCTGAGGCCACCAGCGCCCCCACCCCGCCTCCTACAAGGCCCTCTGCAAGGCTCCTTTTCCACAGCCTCCCAGCCCCAGCGCTCTAGTCTTTCCCAGAGCACCGCTGTGCGCATCCTCCCATTGCCCAGCGGGAATCTACGGTCAAAAAGCCCGCCTCCCCTTTGTCTCGTCTTCCCAACAGGGCGGCAGTTCTTCGACTCAGTGCCGTCTTAGCCTAACCAAACCCACTGGCCTTGGGTTGGTTCTGACTCAGTGACCCTGTGAGCTACAGGAGCACGTCCCTGTAGGGTGGCTTCCAAGGAGCCCTGGTGTTGAAGCGGGTACGACTGTACTGCTAATGGGATGGCTGGTAGTTCCAAACAATCAGCCTCTCTGCAGGCTGATTTACCATCTCAGAAACGCCCAAGGGCAGGTCGACTCTGTCTTACCGGGCAGGAGTCGGAACTGCCTGCGGACTGAGAGATGGGGTCCGAGGCTGTGAATCTATATGGAAGGGGCCGTTGGTGGGTGTGGACCAGTGACCTTGCGGGCAGCACCCCAATGTGTGGCCCACGGAGCCACCGTGGCTCCTGGGTAGAAAGCAGGCAGCCCGCATGGAGACGGGGTTCCCGGCTCCCAAACTGGGGCCAAACCCCTGTCAACGCTCTCTCTGGGGCCAGAGTGAGGCAGCCTGCTGCTGGTCCCTCTGACACACGGGGAAACGCCCTTTTCCTAGCGAAGACCTGGGGGCTGCTCAAACCACGCCCGTGTGCCCGGCGTGGGCCCAGCTCATCTTGTACGGGCGTCCAAGCGACAGGGAAGCCCTGGGAGCGGCCGTGAAGAGGGGCCGGGGCTCTCTGAGAGAGTCCACGTTCTACGGACAGCGTGCTCCACAAGCCTCTCGGGAGAGGTCGACGAGAGGGGTTTTACACTGACATGCATCCAAGTTCATAGGTGACAGTCTCTCTCCCCGCCGTGGGCTTCTGAAGGACAGAGGGAGCTACATACCGATAACA
>PVJH01035649.1:0-19500 GCA_004026705.1 Nesogale talazaci
GATAATGGGGGCAGGAGGAAAAAAGAGAAATTGAAGAAAGAACCAGGAAGTAAAAATTATGTTATATAGGTATACATATAGATATGTATATCTAAATATATCAAGATAGGCACATTTGCATATATACACACATTTGTGTATAAATACATACATTTGTGTATATATATTTGTGTTATATATGTGTATATATACACATATATAATAAAGAATCAGATGGACTTTAGGGCTCTACTTCAATCTTAATTTGGTCCAAGAATGATTTGTCATAATATTGTGGCAAGGTATACTCCACTCCCGACAGCATCACTGAAGAAAAACTGGGTGCGTAAATAAATCTGGTGAAGAAAGCTGATGGTCTCCTGCTATTTAAAGATAGCATCTGGGGTCTTTTTCAAGTGGCCACTAGTGAGGAAGCGACAAAGCCCACATAGAAAAAGCACACCAGCATGTGTGGTCATGAGGTCTTGAACAGAACAGGTATCAGAAGTTAAAAAACAAGCCATCAAATTGATTTGAAGGACCGTGGACAAAGTAGAGTCCCTAAATCCACCTGTAAGTGGTTTTTGCATAGTCCCTTGTAGGGAAAGACCAGCCCCCACAACTAATCATTGGTTTGATAGGTGCAACTGTACAGTTAAGATATATATATATATATATATATATATAATACACACATATATATTATAATTAAATCATAGAGATCTAGGAGGAGAGACGAGAGAGAGAGAGAGAGAGAGAGAGAGAGAGAGAGAGAGAGAGAGAGAGATGCTCTCCTCCTGGATGGTCATGATCTTACCAGCCAGACCCTTGCACAGCGTGGGTTAAGGGGAGGAGAGGCGACCTGAGAGGCCCAAGTTTATTGCTAACCAAGTCTTATCTCCATTTAGGAGGGCATGATTATAGGTAACCACACATACCACAGGAAGGGGCTCTACTAGAGAGACCAAGTAATGAGAGGGAGGCTCCCGGAGCATAGTCACAATAGGAAGGGGAGGTGTTGGGGTCTCACATGTGATAAAGATGGGTGAGCCTCACACTCATGATGGTGGCCTATCTTGATTGGCAGTGAGCTGTGGATTTGATTTATCCAGAGCTTTCAGGGGAAGTAACCCATGGGCCTCACAGCAGGGAGAAGCTATACCTGAGATGGCAGACCTCGGTGTCTGGGTGGCTGGAGTTTCAGGGAGAATATCCCTATGCATCTGACCTCCCACCAAGTTCTGGCAAACAGCCTCTAAGGTTTGGCATAGCTTTGGGGGAGACTGATCTGGGGAACGATCTTATATTAATACCACCGTCCCTCACAGAAGGGCCACATGAAAGGGATGATATATATACAAGGTGTAGTAAAGCACTGTTGAAACACATAACTGTCCTCTAGTTCTTTAATATTTCTTCCCCTAACTATCATGGACTTAATTTTACCTCACTAATATTGCTAGAACTGCGTCCACACACTTGTACAATCAAGATCTTTTGATGCACAAAATCCAAGATAGATAACCCACTTAGAAACAGTCATGGGTGTAGAGACTTCCTGAGGGCAAGGGAAGAGAGGGGAGAAGGGGGGAAGGAGGAACTGATAGGAATGATGGATGTATAACCCCTCTGGAGGGCAGGGAATGGTAGGTGAGTGGATATATTGAATGGTGTAAGATATGGCAATATTAATAATATATGATATTTTAAGGGTCTGTGGGAGTTAAGGAGGGGGAGGTTGGGGATAAAGCAGAGCTGATATCAAATAATTTATGAGGGAAGTATATTCAAAATGATGATGACAGAAATTGTACAATTATGCTTGATCTATTGAAACTTTGGATGGTAATAATATCTGTTAGAGCTCCCAATAAAATACTACCAACCAACCAACCAAACTCCCAAAATCATGATTTGAGCAAAACTTCTTTTACAAGAAATTAACTGGCCAGAGACAACCCACAAAATGTGTACTATGAAAGCTACACCTAATGGAGTTTCTTTTCTATTTTTTTGGGGGGGGAACTGCCTCTTCTAGTTCTTCATAGATACATAGCAGTACATCAATGGGGACATACTGTAAGTACTTTTTGATTATTAAGCATATGTTTCTCTGTTATGAAACGAGATTATTTGGGGAATAGCAAAGATAATTCCACAGAGGCAGCTAAATTTTTTCTGATCTAATTTAAAAATGAATAATTATGGGACAATAAATGATAAACAGTTTAATTCATAAAGTTATGAGATTTTAATATTACATGTAGGTAATCTAGTTTCTTAAAAATGATAATTGGAGCTGTAGGGTCAAAAGGAAAAAATTCAAATCACAAATTTATTAATATCAAACCTGTGAATTCTTTTAGTGGAATATTATAATGTAGTAATCTTTAAAAATATGTGATTTTCATCTATATAACCTTAGAAAATAAAAGTGACTAGACACTGTTTTTATATTCTAGGGACAAATAGAAACTGGGAACTTTGTGTTGATGCTGAGTATATATAGAAAATAACCTTCGCTGTTCTTGATGATTACTTTAAGGCCTATTTGTCCACTTTACAGGAGCAAGTTTGGCATTCATTGCCTCAGTAATATATATTTTTCACTTGGTTCCCAGTTCCATTCAAATTCACTTTATCTCAAACTTATGTGGTAAGGTATATCCTGTAACATCCATCAATATCTTTCCTAGGCTATCCCCCCACCCTAAAAAAATCCCAAAGTTAAAACCAAAAGACAGTACCGTATGGATGCATATTGAGAAACTACACACATTTTATTTGCAGCTTTAGGCAGCTCAATATAATCAGTACTCTGCATTGCCCATTTCTCCCTTCAGTCAGGGGCACTGGCATTCACAACAGGAAAGTCCCTCCATTTCCAGTGTCCACACCAAACACCTTTGACAGTGAAACTAATATTAGAATCAGAATTGAATTCCTTGATCACAACTTGACAACTATTTAAGGAAATTTATCATTCACCTATGTAAACATAATTCTCTGCCTCCATATTTGGAATTAAATGCAATTTTCCTATAGACTACTTTGAAGGGTAAGAGAAAGGGGGCATCTAAGTCCTTTACAAATGCTTGCAAAGTTTAGGTTTTCGACAGTTTCAAATCTTCTCTGAAGATACCCTTGAGATCACAAGATTGCTTTCCTAAAAGTCTTTGATGTGACAGAACTTTGTTTTTCTTTCAGAGTCTTGTAACCTAGCCACTCAAGCAACATTACCTGTTTGCCAAAGCTTTGTAAATTCTAAAAACATTTTCTCTCACTTCAGTGTTCAGTACCACACTTTATAAAGATCATACTTCAGTTCTCAAAGTGAATTCTATCAATCAATCTTTTAACCAGACATGGGGCCACTCTACTCATCCTTCTCCATCACACTTTTCCTCTCCTTACAAGGAATCACCCAAGCAACCCCTCTCACTTTTTCTCTCAAAGACAAAAGACCTCAAGCAAATTTTTTGCTGGTGGTACTGTCCTCCTGGCTCATTGGATAGGCTAAGGTCCATCCAAATATTATTTTAAGATTTTTGTGCCCATACCATTCATCACATTTTTTATTCCTCTTTTTTTCTTGGTGTGTGCTTGAGAGTGTGTTTAACCTAGTATGTGGGAAGTTGGTAATTATTTATACTACCTTTAATTTTAAACAATGACTTAAACATAAGTTAGAACTATTAAGGATCACTCTAAGGAGACGGTGATAATTAGATTTACTGTACCAACTAGGCCTCCTTAGGATCATGTGGGTGGAGTTTAATCAGGTCAAAGCTTGTTTGGAGGGGAACTGAGATAAATGCTTTAAGAGGCTGGCCTCCCACCTCTCTTTCTTCCTGGTACTCAGACCAGCTAGTTCTTCGCCTCAACCATGTGCTGCACTACACAATCTGTGAGGGAAACCATTCTGTTGATGGTGTCACCATGCCATGCATCACTAGAACTTGAGGCTCCTTCTAGACCCGATTCATCAAGGCGCTGGTGGATCTTATCTCCTTGTATGCAAACTAGAGCTTGAGATCACCATAGGACTTGCTTCACTACTCTTGCCACTAATCACTATTGCTGTCCCATCCTGCTGTCTGCTGCCTGCAGTCAGATTGGCTGCCTGATTCCTGACCTCGGACCAGCAGCCCACTAGATTTGAAGGACCTTCAATATATTAACTGGTACACGAAAGTGAGTTAAACTGAGCCCTTGGAACTGCTGTGTGGACTATTTGACCATTATTTGCCTTCTAGATATATTAATCTATCACTTTACATTTATATATGTATACATATGCATATATATATTCATAAGTGTCCTGATTTTGTTTCTTGAGAGAATCCTAACACACATACTCTGTTCTTAATCCGGTTAAGTAGATTGAACTGGAGAAAATAAGCAGAGGAAACAAAGAGACAAAATACATGAAAAACAGAGCAATAAAAACCTAAAATATATTCCTAAGTGGGTGGCCCGTGAGACTCTGCGGTGTCACCGCTGATGCACGCCTCTCCCTCAGGTCGCGTCCCTGCGTTGAGCCGGCGAGGTGCGAGGTGCAGAAAAACAAAAACAAAATAAATCAAACCCCCCTAAAATATATATATATATATGGAAATTAAGTAATAATGACAGCTAACCTACCACTGAAAACAATGCTGAATGAACAGAAATTAAGTTCTATATTTTAAGTAGAACCATTTTATTCATCATCTAGTAAAATCTTTTGATTTAATAATATATAATGAAACTAAGAATTACAAAAGTTGTTGGCAATCCTGAGTTTTCCTCTCTCTACAAGCTGTAAAATATGATTTTATTTTACATCAAAATAGGTTAAGTGCTAATGTTTTTGCTATCATTTCTAACCATTCCCATATAGCTATATTTTAGTAAACAGTATCATCTTTATTATTTGTTCTATTAGAATATGTGTAATATAACTCCATAGCTCACTGCCATGAAGTCAATTCTGACTCATAACTAGCATACATATAAATGGAAATTCACTAGATCTATTTGTGTCTGATACACCAACAAGGAAATATATTCAATAAGCTCATTTAAAGGAGATACACTGATAATCACAAACCTTGCTTTTGCAATTGACCACATGGTCGTAACTGATAGATAGAACTACCTTCTTCTACTACCCATTCTGTGTTTCCTTTGCCCTGAGTCAACAGCTCAGCTGACCGTGGTTGTTTCCTTGGTAAGGTGAGCCAGACCTTCATTCCTGAGGGTTGGGTCATTAGACGTCCTGTCTGGATTGGGTTGCTGCAATTTAGGGTTAACTTAAACACAGGGCATGGCAGTATTAAGAGACAGTTTAGAGAATCTTCTGGATTCCAGACAGATTCCTCTTTACTTCCTTTCTGTAGCACCAGTCCAATTCCCCCTGGGTAATCAGGATCGATCATCCCACTCAGTAAGGTGACACCTTTCTACCTGATGATCTAAATGCCCCAAATGGTGAGGGGCATGCTTAGTTGCCAGTTCACCGGAATTGCCACTGTGTGTCCAGGTGGAGTGCTCCAGGTGGAGAACATTGCCCCAGTCCTGCCACCTACCTGATCCCATCATTGTGTCTTTAGGAGGTACAATTCTATTATTCTATCAAGTCAGCTTCTTCAGGATGATGAGGAAGATAGCATGACCAATGGATTTCATGAGGATGTTACCCATGGCTGTACTTCCTTTGCTGCAAAGTGAGTTCCTTGATTGGAGGCAATGCTGTACGGGATGCAATGCTGCAGGGTTCTGTTTGTACATGTTAGAAAATTCAAGCAGGTCTTTATGAATATAGCACATTTGGGGTGCCACCTTAGGCAAATGCTTTCTCTCTCTTAACTCTGGAATGAGAATAGTCCTACTCTCTTAGCTCTCCAGAGTCTCCATACAGTGTTCCTTCTGTCTTCAACCATCTACGCTTGCCTTCCTGTGCCTTTTCTGTTCATCTTAAGGGCCACAGATTAAACACGGAACCTAGATTACTATGGCCCTATTAATGCAACTAAGGAAAATTTTCACTCCCAAATGGGGTTATAGCCACCAATATAGGGTCTAGGATTTATTGCACATATTCAGGGAATCATCATTCAAGTCATTATGTATATTTATGTTTTCACTTGGCTCTAACTGGGCTGAAATTTTATGTGTGCATCCCTTCTGATATCTGCATGCCATCCCATGTAGAGAGGTGGTCAATAGGCTTTAACAATTGAAAGCAGATTGGTTGCTGATTTTTTAATGGATTTTGCAAGCCTTGGTTGGTGTTAGTTCCACTTATTCATAATGTATTATTTTCATTTACTTTTTCCTTGAAATATTGCTCATATTTACTTCTATCCTAAATTGAAATAATCATTTCAATTTGATGAATCCAAAGAATATATATGCACATAGTTTAGCACAAACCTAATTAAGACTTTCCAAGAACAAAATATTTCATTTAATGTGCTACCCTCAATTTTGCAAACTTACAACCAATATAAATGCGTAATTTATTTTACTTTTTGATGTATGTCTGTTAATGATATATGGACATACAAGTATAGACACACTGGTTTATCTAAGAATAATAAGCTGTATTTATTTTAGCTTTTCAAAAATTTTCCTAATCCTCTTACATATTGATATTTGAGAATAATAATGAAATGCCATTTTTTATGCAACAGGCCAAATCTAGTTGATATTTGTCAACCAAGGGTATTGTAGATTAAAGGGATTTTCCAAAAGGAAATAAAGTGGAGTTCCAAATACAGACTTTATTTTGTCCTTCAGTGATATTATAGAGAACTCGGGAGGGGGGGTGGCGGTGAGGAACACTTCATTTTCTGTGTGGTCTACTCTTAGTATTTAAAGTATAGAGACACTTCCTATCAGCAAAAATAAAGAGAAAAAAATGAGCCCAGTGAATAGGAAAGACCTTCTTATTAGTGATTTCATTCCAGGAGAAAAGCTGTCCCCCCTTTTATTAACATTAAATAAACTTTCTTCAACATTGATTTGTTCATTTGCAATTTGTGCCTTTCACAATTTAGAAAATTGGCAAGAGCATGGGAAAGGAAAGGTTTGGGAGGGAAGCTGCTAATATATCTGTCCTTGATTGCTACCAAATTCATCTTAGCACTAATATGAAGGAGTACCCAACAAAATGGCACAAAGCGCCGCTGGGTAGGGGTTTCATATCACCCATTGTTCCCACCAGGCCAGTGTCAAGCAGCTCACCTTGCATTGTGTCCATGGTGGTGTCGCCTGGGAAGGCTCTTTCTTGTCACAGTGAATTTTTTTTCAATAATTATATTGGGGGCTCTTACAGCTCTTATAACATTCAATACATCATTTGTATCAAGCATATTTTGTACACATGTTGCCATCTTCATTCCCAAATATTTTCCACTTGAGCCTTTGGTATAAGCTCCTCTCTCCCTCCTTTTTTCTTAATAAATCATTTTATTGGGGGCTCATACAACTGCCACCAATATCAATACATACATCAATTGTTTGCAAACCACATTTGCACACTCATTGTCATCATTACTCTCTAAACATCCTCCTTCCACTTAGCCCCCCAGTACTAGCTCCCCATGTTTCCCCTCCTTCCCCACATCCCTTCCCCCATGAACCCTTAATAATTTATAAATCGTTATTACTTTTACATATTGTACATGGTCACAGTGAATTTTTTTGTGAAAGAAATTTCACCTGAATTTCATTGTCTTTGTATGTGTAGGCTGATTTAAGAGAACAGCATGTGACTGTGAAATTTTGCTTCCTGCTTGGGACAAATGTCGCAAAAACTGTTGAGATGTTAAACACAGGCTACAAGTGCAGCCCTGTGGGAAAAATTCAAGTGTATGAGTGGTTTTCACATTTCTCAAAAGGTGAAATATTGATTGATGACAAACCTCACTCTGGATATCTATCAAATTCCTGAATGTATGAAGTATGGACAAAATTGGTGCACTTGTGCTCAAAGACTGATGATGGACAATTGACGACATAGGGAAGTTAACTGGACTATCTTGGAGTGTGGTTCATCACATTTTAATGGATGATGTGGGAATGAGAAAGTCTTACTGCAAAATTCTTGTTGTGGGATCAGATTTCCCAAGAGCATCCAGTGGAAACATGCCATCCTCTGAAACAACAGTTCTGACACTACCCAGATTTTTTCCCAAGGTCATTACTGGTGACAAGGCATAGGAATATTCTTATGATCCAGAAAGCAAGCCTCAATCAAGACAGTGGAAGATGCCATTGTCACCATCCTGCAAAAAAGCTCATCAAGTGAAATCAAAGATCTATACGATTCTCTTTTTGCTTGGCTGTATGTGAAGGGGATAGTGCACGTGGCGTTCATTCCATCAGGCCAGATTGTTAATCAAACCTTCAATTTAGAGGTTCTCAAAGGAATGGGTCACAGTATGGGACAAAAAAGTCCTGGTCTGTGGCAGGTGGGGGACTGGTTCTGCCCAATGCCAATGTACCTGCTTACATAGCCATCTCAGTGAGGCAGTTGTTGGCAAAAAACAGTGTGCCTCTCTTGCCTCACGTACCTGACTCACCTGATCATGCTCTGAGCAACTTCTTTTGCTACCTCAATTGAAAAGGGGTATGAAAGATTGGTGACCTGATGATGTAGAAGAGGTGAAGAGAAAAATGAGGGAGGTGCTATCAACCTTATAAAAGATGAGTTTGAAAAATGATTTCAAGAATGGATTTGCAGATTTGACAAATGTATTAAGTGGAATGTAGAGTACTTTGAAGGTGATAAAATTGCCTTTTAAAAATTATTAAATATATAGCTTTTGAAAAACAATTCAAGTTTTTTGGCTAGGGGTATCATTTAGCCATTACTGGTTAAATCTTTCCCTAATTTGAAAGATAACTTTGCACCTCAGACTGGTTTTCTTCTATGAAGTATAGAATAGCACTTCTAATTGGACTGAAGGTTAACTGATGATTGTCATGCTGAAAAGCTTTCTAAAGAAAACACACAACATTTCCTTATTACTCATACTGAATTTTATGGGGATGTTTTCTACATATGAAAGAGAAAATATATCAGCAATATTATCAGGTGAAAACATGGTGTTATTCCAGTACTGTCACTAATGATTTATGTGCACGCAAATCTCAGTGTCCCCCAGCCGCCAAGTGGAGATGACACTGCTTACTCTCTGGTCTGGTGAAAATTAGAGAGTGGATGTGAAGAAGTGTCACTTCCTCACTGAGCCTAAGGGAGAAGCCCAGCAAAATAGTGTTCCTCCCTTACCAGAAAATTGATTTCCCTTTCAGCTGACTGATCGTTCTAATTGAAACAGTTTAATTATAGGATTTATAATTTTACATACTTCTCCTTATTTATTTTACCTCCTGTGGTAATTAGTCTCAGAATACTTAATAATTCCTTGTTAAACTTTTGGAATAATAAAAAGTATAAATGACTTCAGTCTGTGCTTTTTTTAAAGTATGTGTGCATGTGTGTCATGAATCATTTAATATCGTCAGACCAGAAGCAGGTAGGGTTGCTGTAAGGGAGACCAGAAGAATGATTGCTCCCAAGAAAGATTGTTTCCTGTATCCTTTGTTCACTTGTGTAATTGTTCATCATGGTGGGAAATAGGGATACTCAACTCTGGTGTGAAGCAGTTGGTAACATAAAATATCAAAGAACAAGAATCACATCATTACAAATAAGGGAGAGAGTAGGGTGGGAACCTAAGGCCCACTGGTGGGTAATTTGACACCCCTTTACAAGGGAATCATGGGGAGGAGACAGATCAGTCATAGTGCAGCCTGGAAGTGATGATGCATACAAGTTTCCTCTAGTTCCTGAAGCCTTCCTTCCCCCAACTATCATGGTCCCGACTCTACCTTACAAATCCAGACGGACTGGAGAAGGTACACTAGTAGAGAGGGGAGCTGGAGATATGGGGAAACCAACACGGATCAGTGCTGAGATTGGAGCTGCTTGAAGGGTGGAGAGAAAATGGGGTAGAGAGGCGGAACCAACTGCAAGGATATACACATAAGCTCCTATTTGAAGGCTGGGCATCAAAGGAGTGAGTTGGGGGAGATGTCGGACAGCGTAAGATATGACAGAACAATAATAATTTATAAAGTATTGATGGTTGATGGGGAAGGGAGAGCAGGGGAAGAGGGGAAAGGATGGAAAAGCCTATACCAAGGGCTCAAGGGGAAAGGCCGATGATTGGAGAATGATAACAGCTTGGCACAGTATGCTAATTTATGTATTGTGAAAAATGACGTATAAGCCCCTAATAAAATGATTTTTAATAAAAAAATAAAGAATAAGTAACATAAGGGAGGCAGAAAAACAAGAGATCAAAAAATAGGAAAGATAAATAAATCATATTGCCCTACAATATTTCAAATCTGAGTAGTTTAATTAAAGAGTATATATTTCTTTTTCTGCCTTAAATCTGATACAAACCCTTTCCAGCTTAGTGTGAGAAATAGCTGTTCATTCCAGCATTGTTTTTTTTTAAAACAGTATTATTGTGAAATACATATAAGAATTCTCATTTGGTAATGAAAACAATAATTCTATTGGCATATATGTCACATATAATACAATTTAATCATTGAATCATATTAAGAAGATTTTTGCAATCACCCCAAATATCAATTTCAGAACATTTTTTCTCCTATTCTTTGTGAGCCCCCCCCCCCCCATTTTCCCCATCCTCTTCTGCCTTGCTGCTGTGTAATTATCAATTCAGTTACTGTCTCTGTAAATCTACCTATCCTGGATTTCATGTATGTAACACAAACCGGAAGCAAATAAACAAAACAGCAGCAATAACAGCTAGCCAAAACTCAATCAAGGAAATCCAATAAAAATTTAGAAATATTAAAAACTGAAACTTTAAAATGGATCAAAAGGGATATCAAATATTAAGGTATTATAATTTAACCCGATGGCATATGTCATAGTCGACTTCACAATGCTCTCTGTCTGGTAGCAAGACTGTTCATTTCCCTCATCCACAGAGAGAGGGCACTCACTAGAGGCTTCATTCACATAGGAATCCTGCGAATGGATTTTAGGACTAACCACTTTTTTAAAATAAAATCATTTTACTAGGGGCTCTTATAGGTCTTATCACAATCCATCCATCCATTGTGTCAAGCACATTTGTACATATGTTGTCATTATCATTTTAAAAGCATTTTGTTTTTTACTTGAGTTCTTGGTAGCAACTTATTTTCCCTCCTCTCCCAACCTCCCTCCCTCATAAATTCTTAATAATTTATAGCATCATTTTTTTCTTCTCTTACACCAATGATTGTCTTCCTTCTCCTATTTTTCTGCTGCCTGTTCCCTGGAAGGGGATTTATATCAGCTCCCTCTTTCTCTGCCCCTCCCTCTCACTTCCTGGTATTGCTACTCTCATTTGTTTGTCTTGAGGGGTGTATTTGTCCTAGATTCCCTTTGTTGCAAGTTCTTGTCTGTATTATCATAATACTCTGATGTGGCCAAATCTAGGGCCATGATAGGGGGAGTTGGGGGAGAGGAACCATTATAAATCTACAGCAAAGTTGCATGTTTCCTTGGTGCTATACTGCACCCTGACTGGATCCACTATTCTAAGAAGTCCAATTGTTTACAATTGTTTACAATCATATCATTCACATTGATATGATTTTTTGTTTTAGGTTTTTGATGCCCGATACCTGAACCAATGGACACCTCATGAACATAGGCTGGTGTGCTTCTTCCATGTGGACTTTGTTGCTTCTCAACTAGATGGCTGCTTGTTTATCTTCAGACCTTAAGACTCCAGACCCTCTATCTTGTGAAATCCAGGCACCATCAACTTTCTTCATCACATTTGCTTATGCATTCATTATGTCTTCAGTAATTGTGTCATGGATCAATCACTTTTAAGTCTAGATTTCAATCTTCTTTTAACTTCCTCAAAAATATGTTTGAAGGGGAAAGGTGAGGGATTTAGGTTGGCGGCGGTAAAATTTTTTACATGACATTATCATAGGGCGCCATTCAAAGAATGAATAGGTATATTGCGATGATGTGTCGAAAACAAAATAAAAAAAAAAGAAAAATGTTGACAACTTTCTCGCCAATGAAATTTTCAATTTTCTTAAACTACCTAATAAGCTCTGGTAATTGTTTTATGTCCTTCAAGAAAATATATTAAAATTTAACCCTTGGGAATCCTAAAATATAATTGCCATTAGCTTATAAATGACCTTTGTCCAGCAGACACCCTTGAAAGCTACTCTTGATTGTTCATGAGAGAATTTGAGTAGTGTGAGAGAATTTGACTGCAGCCATGCATTACTCATATGCTTTTTCTTAATGAAGTAGACTCATGCTTGTATAAATTAGAAATATGAGCAGTACTTTTTGACTTCCCTCATAAAAATTTGTTAGCCCATCATCTGGTGATGGACATGGCTATTTCCACATTTTGGGGTATTGTGAGTAATTCTTCAGTGAACACATGGTTCAAGTAGTGCTTAAACCTCTCCTTTCAATTCTTTAGATATTACTTACGGAATTTTTTGGGTCTTTGGATTGCTAAGAGTCAGATTCAATTCAATGGTAGCAATTTTGCATTTCTGAATTATGGTAAGTTTGTGTCAACTTTTTCAGGAACATCCACGGTGACAACACCATTTTTCCTGCTCATCAGCCAACTGTAAGATTTCTAAGTTCTCATGCTCATTGACACATAAATGAAAAATGAAAAAGCATTGAGAAAAGACCTTTTGTGCCTAGAGATAGGAAAAGAGATTTTTTTTAACTTGAAGTTATAACTTATGAAAGAAAAAATAATAAGATAAAGTAGAAATAAGAAAACTTAAAAATTTAACTCCAAGAAAAGCATAGTTAAGAGAGTGCAAATACTAACTGTAGACTGAGAGAAAATATAAAGTATTTATACATCTGATAAAGGATGATACATATACAAAGAGCTACAATATATAAAGAAGTCTTAAAACACAATGTTAGAAAAGTTAGATATCAGGAAAAGACATATTTCATGCACGGGAGACTTTATGATGATACAAACACAGAGGGCTGTTGACCACCATGATGATTCATCTAGGAAATGCAAATGAAAACCACACTGAGATCCTATGACAAATGGGTATTTTCCTCTCTTTAAGTAACAACAAGTTCCTGGTGAGGACACAGAGAAAGGAGACACTCCCAGCATGAGTGGTGGAAATGTAACCTTGCCTGCCTCAGTGGAAAACAGTTAGCAGTTTCCCTAAGCAAACAAGCAAAAGAAAATAATCATCAATCACATGACCCGGTCATTGTCACTCTTGGTAACCTATGCCAAGAGGGATCGCTAGACGTGCCACAGTGCAAGTGTTTGACAGCTATGGAAAAGTTTGTCAGTTTCCTCTGGTGTAATTCAAAACCTCCCTACGTCCTTAAATTTGAATTAGGAAGATGCTTTTGGCAGGAGGAAAATAAGTTAGAATCTAGGGACACAGCAGCCCAGATGACTGAGAATTGATTACTCCAATGAAAACACTTTTAATCAGAATGATATAGTCCAAGTTAAAATCTGCACACAGATTGTAATGCAAATGGACTGGTTAGTTGGGGATTGAGATCCTAAGAAAAATCAATTGGGAGGCAGTGGATGGGTTTCTATTAGATAACTGGGTACAGAGGCTTGCATGATTGACATCAAGGACGAATTTAAAAGGCTTCTTAATCATAGTCACATATCTTTCAGAAGGAATTTTTAAAAAATTATTAGTTAATGTGTAACAGCTCTAACCAGATGCCTCAGAGTGCTTGAGAACCATCCGGCTACTTGTGTCTCCTTTCTGAGAAACTTCTTGATAGAACAAAATCCCCTTATAATGTCTGGGAAATGTTTGCTAAAGCAGACTTTGAATTCTCTATTTTTTTTTCCTTCCAGAAAGAAACATTTCTCTACACAGAAAGACACCTGTGTCAAGCTTTGCTTCCTTGGAGTCTGTCTCTCATGTTCTGGCTTGACCCAAAATAGAAACACTTATGGAAGAAAATTTCCATGGCTGCTAGCTATTAAGGTGTCAAATAGGAGATGCTTCTGAAAAGCATGTGGTGACTCTGTTAAATACAGCTAAAAAATCTCAGGCTTAAGGGCCAGCATGTAGAAAGACCAGTTTAGTTCAGTAAAAATAAAAATGATAAGCAATAAATTAAAAAGCAGAATTTAATCCAATCATGTAGTGCTGGTCAAAATAGCTCCATGAGTTTCTTGACAGAGCTTACCATCTGTTGCGCAGCAGAAAATCTTGACTATCTGCTTTAGTCAAGTTCACAACCAACAAAACTAGTCCTTTGGGGTTGTCTTATTCTATTTCATGAGATCACTGTCAGTTGAAACAATTTATCCAAAACTCTTAGAACTTATAGAAGACACCTAAAACTAACATTTTTATAAGACACTTAAACCTCATTCTTTGTTTTATGAATGATGAGTTGAGGTGTTGTATCCCCTAGTCAACATGGACCACCTACCTATGAACCTGGATTGACCAAGCTTTTCTATTTCTCTGAACTGTGCCCTTCTTCAACATAAGCCAATTGTAGGACCTTAAGGGTCCTTCCTGGAAAGACATTTTTGTTGGACTATCTCATCCCACCAAATACCCATCTTGCCACCCACAACCCCATTCTTTATTATTTATCCTTCCCTAAAAGAATGCTCCTTTCTACAGGTCTGACCTGAAAACTATGTCCACTTTAAAATATTTCATCATCCACTATTGCCATAGTCAATCACTCAGGATGAGAGTGTCATGGTAGTCTATTTCCATAAAGATTTACAGGGTTGGAAAATCTCTGGGGACAGTTGTAGCTTGTCCGATGGAGTGCCTCAGAATCAGAAATGACTTGAAAGTAGTGGGTTTTATCTTTTTTATTTATTTATTTTTTGTTGGGCATCACTGCCTCTGGTGGTCGTGGGCGCTAACCAGTGCTGCTCCTGAGAGCTGCCGCTGGATTTGAACCACCAAGCCCGCGGGCTTCAGTTCCGCACTCAACCACTTATCCACCGGAGCTCAGCCCAGGCTTTATCTTTTTAAGGCTTAATTCCAGATTTGGATTTTTTTTTTTTTTTTGTGGTGACTTAACCAGGGATCATCAACAAAGGCAACCACTGAATCTCCAGGTCTGTATAGTCAGGGTGAGTCACATGCAGCTGCAATCTGCTCATGTGCTGGTTCCTTGCAGAAGGAACCACTCTGCAGCAGTGGTTTTATAGAAGGGAATAGTTAGGCCAATACCAGCAGGGAAGGACTACCTCCCATTCTATTTCCTCTTAGTACCCTACCTGTAGCTTTTACCTCCCAGGCAAAAGGAAGGTTGAACAAGTAAAAGCCAGAGTACAATGGATCTAAAAATGACAAAGTTCTTAGAAGTCAGTGCCCCAACTCCACCTCACCACATAGAGCAGAACACTGCATGAAGTTAAAGGAGCTCTGGGGTGTCGTGGTTAGCATTGGGTTGCTACCAGCAAGGACAGGAGTTCAAAGCAAACAGACTTTCTTTGAGAGGAAGATGATGTTTTCTATTCCTGTAAATATTTGCAGTCTCAGAAGCACGTGGGTTGGTCTACCCTGTCCTATATGGTTACAATTGCTGAGAAAGTAATGGGTTGGGTTTGCACAGACCTGGAACTTCCCAGAAACAACTAATACAATTGACCCTCTTCTTTAATGCCAGTTTCGAATTGCTTTGTGATTGCTCTTACCCTTTTACTGTAAGCTTCCCCTTGATCACTTTGTCCGTTGTTAGGCACCATCCAGTTGTTCCTGTCTCATAATGACCCGATACACAACAGCATAAAGCCGCTCCATCCCTGTGCCATCCTCCCAGGGATTCTGATGTGTCAGCCCATTCTGGCAGTCACTAAGCTACTCCCTGCTGCAGAGGGCCTCCCTCATTTCCATTGTCCCTCTGCTTTGCCACGTGTGCTAGCCTTTTCTGGGGACTGGTCATGTCCAAAGTTGTACCATCCTATGTAAACCTATTAATTCATTAAAATAATTAGAAGCATCACAGGCAGAAAAATACTATCCCCTACTCCCAATTTTAGCATCAGTAAAAATTTACTGATTGGACAATTGTCCCCTTGATACTATTAATAACAACAAATGAAAAGAAAATGTAGATTTTGTGAACACACAATTATGCAATATGAGACTGATAGGGACATGATTAGAATTTAAGCAGGTATAACTACAAAGGGGGTGCTCTTGTCTGATTTACTATGAACATCAGAATCTTGCTGGGAATTGTTAGAAAATTTTACCTTCTCTATAGTCTTTACCAATCACCACTTTTAAAGTTCTTTAATTTGATAGCAGAGATACTGCCCCTCATGTTTGGGAGAATGTCTCAAAATATGGAACACATCGCTGAATTGACTTATGCCATTCACAGTGGTTGAGCAAGATACATATTCTACAATTTTCTAGGCATTGGCTTTAAGATGGGCAGAACATCTTGATAAAATAAAGAACTCACCATTATACTTGAACTTCAAACAACAGATTATCGGGTGGTAAGTAAGAGGATTGCTACTAAACCATACTTGTCTTTGTGAAGCAAAAACATCAACATGGGAAGCTATGGTGCAATCAAAGTAACACCATTTACAATATGTGAGGATGTTTTAAAGGAACTCACAGTTACCTGCACCACAGTTAAGCTTTTAACTGTCAGCTACTAACCAGAAAAGCTGGCTGTTGGAATCCGCACATTGGCTGGATGGAAGAAAAGTCTCAGTGGTTTGATCCCATGAAGATTACAGTCTATAAAACTGCTGGAGACAATTTTCACTCTCTGTTCTTGTAAGTCAGAACAGACTTATTGGCATCCAACAATACGAATGTTCTAGAGTAGAGATTGAGTTGACACCAATAAATAATTTGTATAAGCAGCAGCCTATTAAACAATTCTTCATTTTTGCTTCACAGCAGTAATAACTTGGCAGTTAGTAAAACCAATACTTTCCCCACTGATACTGATTGGCATTATTCTGGAATAACCTTCATGTCTCTATTTCTCGATTTATTTCAGAATTGATAAGAGCTTTCAGACAAGCTTATTGTAAATCCCTTTTGAAAGAAGAACGATCAAACCTGGAACCAGAATCTATCATCCTCAACTATACTGTTTCTTGCTTGCTTTGTTATGGCTGAAAAACCTACCTGTATGATGAGTAATGAGTAAGATATGAGTACATTGAAGAGTCTTGAAATGCTAAACAGATTTTCTCTCAAATTAAATCATGTCACTATTCAGATATTACTAACAAACTGGACTCACTGAGAAGAACATATAAAGAGTTTCATATTTTTTTCCGAGAGAGAAAGAGAAATCACAACTCGGGAAAATAAAATGGGGGAAAAATGCCAATATCTTACCAATAAGCAGAAATTCTAAATTAAGTATCTAAAAGTAGAACCTAATAATGTATTAAAGGATGGTGGCCAAATACTGTTTATTTTAGAAATGCAAGAAAAATATCATTATAATTAGTTGAATCAAAGCATGAGGGTAAATAAAAAAGCACCGCTGAAAGTAACTGAAACCATTACTAAACAAAAATAGTCAAATAGGAGTCATTGTTCTGGAAATAGCCTTCCACAGTGTCTGGTCTTTCTAAAGGCGGCGTCTTAGGGTAACTCTTTCTTGACGACTTTCACACTCTTCAGTTGGCACCATGGCAGAACAGCAGTACGCATGCTCACTGCCCTCCAGGCTTGCTGATTCAGAGTGACTCTGTGGCACGGGGAGATGGCGTGTCCCTATGGGAGTGGAAAGCCTCCCACTTTTCTCTCACAGAGCTGATGGTACTGTCAAACTGCCGCCCTTGTGGGTAGTCACCCAAAATGTAACCCTTTTGCTACCACGGCTCTAAACAGCCGTTCACAACGCAAACCATGTGCCTTTAAAGCTCTTTGAGTTTGGGGAACAAAGCAACGTCAGAAGGAATGAGATGGAGGTCGTAAGGGTGATGACTGTTTTCAGAGAGCCACCCTTGCTGTCCTTGACAAGTGAGCAGTGCATTGTTATGATGGAGAGTGCGGCTGAGGAACTGCTGATACACGTTTCTTGACTTTCTTCTAACCAATGCAGTTTTCAATGTTCTTAAAACGTCTTGTTAAAACAACAACAACAAAAAAAAACACGTCTTGTTAATGGCCCTTTATTACTGTCTTTTGAGGCACGCTAGCAAGATAAAACATTTGGATCTCCCCAAACATTTCTCACCTCCTGAGTTCACCTCTCTGCTCTGAATTTAATTGGCCCAGAAGATGATCTTCAAAAGACCTGTTGTGAGTACACTTGTTCTTGTTCTTAAGTTACCTAATCAGACTGAAAGATGCAGAAAACTAAGAGAACATGTCTGCTGTATTTCACTGAATGTAGAACATGTTTAAATATGTTTTATTTGGGATAATCCTGAGCATGTAAGAACTGGACTTCTAGTAGCCATACATTTGGATTTATTCATGATCAGAGAAAATAAGATCATACCCAAACTGGTAAAAAATACATCTAAAATGAATAACCAACTATTATTAAGATATATAAGTATAAAAGGGGGTAAGAGTGTTAAAAGATTGTTTATAATGAAAATTTCATTTTAGAATGCCAAAGTAATTTCAAGAAAGCCAGAAAAGAGGACATAGATGCTGCTTATCATTAGCATTATCCAACACTTTCATTTATGATATAATTAATACAAACAAGAAGAAGATCCCAAATCAGTGATGTTGGTGATAGGAAAAAAAAGCTATCAAGATAAAACATTGAAAATCTATATTAGCCTTCTTCTTTGTCTTTGTTTCCTTCTTCCCTCATCTTCATCTGTGTCTTCTTCTCTTATCAAGATACAGATGACCAAACAAGTGTGCTGGTCAGATGGATCACCACTCAAGGGAATAAAATGCACTACATCTGTGGGAAGAGGAGCTCTGGAAGCAGGGTGGTTTAGAGTTGGGCTGCTGGCTGCAGTTCAAAACCACGAGTTGCTCCTCAGGAGAAAGTTGAGGCTTTCAACTCCCATAAAGCGTGACAGTCTCAAGAACTCTCAGCGGTCTTTCTACTCTGTTGGATTGATGGGAGGTGATCATGTATATGTTCAGTTACATCAACCAAAAAAAAAAAAAAGACTATTGTCAGCCAACCGTGAAACAGATCCTCAACTGCTCCCATGCATTGAAGGTGAAGAGATCCAAAGTACAACTGTGGGTCTACCTTTCCTGAATTTAATTAGAGACCATTTGACTCTAATAGAGACCATTGACTGCCATGGACACAAACCTTGATGAGTTACAGGGTTACTTCAAGAAGATTACATATAAAGAAAGTAAAGCATTTTTAAGAAGACAGTAAAGAAAGCAAAAACAAACAACAAAGTGGCTGTCAGGAGAAACTGAAATTGCTGTTCAATTTGGAGTAGTTAAAGTGAGTCAAAGAAATTGTGGGACTGAGCCCTG
>PVJH01035650.1:0-19484 GCA_004026705.1 Nesogale talazaci
GTTGAAACCATCCCAGTCCTCACCCTACAACCCTGGCAGAGGCACCACAGTTCTGCAATTCCCAGTCATCCCCATGCACTGATCAGGACTGAAAACATCAAGGCTTCATGGCATCTGTGCTGAGCTGCGTTTCCCTGCATCAAATATTAACAGGTCTTTAAAAGAGAACAGGTGCGTGTTAAGGGTCATCAATGAGAAAGTGGGCATTTGTGATGGTTTTCCTAATCAAGCTGTGTTTACAGGTGCACAGTGTGAGGTGCAGCTAGTGGAGTCTGTGTGTGTGTGTGTGTGTGTGTCTGAGACCCTCCTGTGCAGCCTCTGGATTCACCTTCAGTAGCTATGGCATGAACTGAGTCCACCAGGCTCCAGGGCAGGGCAGACATCAGTGATGCGGGTGGTAATTACATGTCCTAAACAGACTCTCTTAAGGGTGGGTTCACCATCTCCTGAGAAAGCTCAAGAACATAACATACCATTAGATGGACAAACTAAAAGTTGACAACTCAGTCATCTACTAGTGTGCAATGGACACATCATAAGTCCATAAGAGCCCAGACACTCATTGCCCCTCCATCAATCGGACTGGTCTCTGGGAGACACTCAGGATCCACAGGAAAAGACTCAGGCCAGGAGCAGGTGCAGCTGAAAGTTCAGGGCTAGCTTTCTGCTCTATCTGGGGACACTTCTCCATCTCTGTTTTCCTAAGGTATAAATGGATCTCAGCCTTTCTTTCAGCTCTGCTCCCCAACATCCTGTCATGACATAATGACTTAGAACTTAAACCCCAGTCCACTTAGTCGGGCGCTCATGGGACTACATGCTCACACATAGAGATATGTATATACTAAGGATCAGGAGACAGGATGGTACATTAATTAAATGATCCAAATATATCAGGAGACACATGGCTTTAAAAATAAGATATTCAGATGTCAAGACTTGGTGATAGTACCTGGATTGTGTGGCTAGGGAGAGGTCAGGGATCAGAGGTGGTGACATGAACATGAATTCAGGTTGATCAAAAAGCAGTTAGCAAAGGTGGACGATTATAGAAAATGACTGAAGATTGATACATACCCCAGAACTCGACCATGTGAAATATGGGACAAAGAAAATGTTAGCACAAAACCACTCATGGAAGAGACTCGGGGTCCGTGCATGTTGCACTGACGATGAGCACTGACACCAGATGTGCAGGTTTGGATCCTTCATCACCAGACAGGTCAGAGAGAAAGCTGTTTACTGACCAGCCCAGAGAAACTGTCCTGCGGTCAGGCGTCAATTTCATGATAGTCAGGACCCTGTCAGGCCCTCCCATGAGATATCAGCTGTCTTTTACCCCAAAGTTAGCAGCTTATGCTGGAGGAGTCTAGGATGAAGACTGTACACCTGTCCAGGTGTTCTCTGGACCACTAAAGATTTGGTCACAAGATTTGACAGAAACTGGGAGCATAGGTCCCATTCAGTCATAAGAGTCCTATCTGTGTCGTGTTTGGGGACAATGCGGAGGAGCATGTTTCACTGAGATTAGGATTGCGCCTTCAGCACCCTGTAGACTCTGTGGTCTCTGGGATTTATAGCTTCTTTTCAGGCTGTGCAGGCTTTGAGCTATGAAATACTCTGCCTTTTATATATGCAAATAATATGAAGTCTATGCAGGTAAGTTAGACATGTCTCTGATCCCAGAACCTCATTCAGGAAGCACTCCTCTCCTACACAGACAGAGCCGCCTCACAATGGAGTGGTGCTGGAGAAGCCTCTCTTTGATGGCTGTGACCATAGGCAATGCTCAGTCTAGTTCCAGGTGTGAGGGGAATATGGTTGAACTTGAAGTCCTACTTCATGTGATCCTGTCTCCTCTTTGCAGGTCTCCACTCCCAGGTCAAACCAGTGCAGTCTGTCGCTGAGATGAAGAAGCCTGGGACCTCAGGGAAGGACTTCTGCCAGGTTTCGAGATACACATACTCCACTTATTATATGCACTGGATGCAACAGGATGCTGGTCCAACTCTTGATTGGACTGTTAGAATTAACCCAAAATGTGGTGTCACAAACAATGCATCAAAGTTCCAGGGCAGACTCTCCCTGACAAGGGACACATGCACCAGCACGGCCATCATGGAGCTGAGCCGTCTGAGCTCTGAAGACACAGCCATGAGTTACTAGCATGATAATCTCATCATGAGAGTGTCAGAAACACAGCATGGAACCCCACTGTATGAGGTTTCTATGAAAGAGACAGGAAAAGATGCGATACCTCTAATAATATGAGTAAAACTGCAGTCCTATTAAACAAACACAAATGTGCTACTCTTACTCATTTCTATTGATGAAATGTATCTCTTATAAGGGCTTATTTTTATAATATAGGACTCTGTTTATTTGCATAGTTAGAATTGTAGGATGTCATGACTGAAAAATTGTATCCTAAGCACTTCAAATGTAACTTGCCTATTTCCATAATTAACCTCCAAATTTTTGTAGTGCAGGGGTGAACATTAGATAACAAATGTGAGTTTTCTTTTCTCTCTCACTTGCTCTCTCTCCCTCTGTCTCTCTTGCTCTCCTTCACTAACTCTGTTTTCTCTCCACTTCTGCTTCATGAAGTGTGAGGTTTGGATCAAGCCCATCCACTAATCTGTGAGCTAAATATGATGTGATCACATTCCATAAAGATTTATAGCCTCAAAAACTCTAGGAAGTTCTTCCCTGTTATATACATTCTCTGATTCAAAATTGCCAGGATGTAGTGTTATCCTCTGTTTCTCTGTGTATCCTGCAGTTGTTTTTCTCTCTGTGTGTTTGTGTGTATCTCTCATAGTTTGATTTTAGAGCAGTGAAAGCCAGCAGATTATCCTGGTTCTCCACCTTGTGTGCTTCCCTAACTCGGAGTGTCCCAGGCAGCCCCTGGAGTGGTTTAGTATCTCCTTCCTTGGAGCATGAGCCATGGCACCTGTTCTCATGTCCACAACAGTCAACGGCAACTCCGTGTTTAACCGGGCCAAGTGAGACTCAGCAAGGACACGAAACTCAGAGCTCATCCATGTGTGCTCAGAAGGTGCCTGGTTTAAGGGAGAGTAGGATAGGCTTAGAGAAAAGTGATAAATTATCTAGCTAGGGAACACTAGAAATTGAGATGAGAGAGCTTATTAGTTTCCCAGATGGCCTGGGATTAGAACACAAGCCTATATCTATTTGTTGGTAACACTTGTTGAAGAGAAGTTTATAGTAAAACTGTCCTAATGTCCCCATCCAACTGGACTTCTGCCACAGTTTCTCATCCACTCTCATCCTTCACACTCTGATCCTCTGGCAGGCTCGACACAAGCCACTGGCTGAGCTGCTATCTAGAGAAGGGTATGCAAATGTGCTTGCGTTCCCTGCTCCTGAACATGATTATAAGGAAAGCTCAGCCCGGTGTCTGAAATTATTCCATTCAGAAGCCAGGACCAAGCCAGCACCATCACTATGGCGCCTGGCCTGGAATGGGTTTCTATTCTTGCATTATTACAAGATATTTAGTAAAATATGAACATTGACTTGGTTGAGAAGAATGGAGAGGTTGTGCATAGACTTTTAAACACATGTAGTTTCTGTGTTTGCAGGTGTCCAGTGTGAAGTGAAGCTGATGGTGTCTGGTGGAGATTCTAGACCACTTGGGGGGGGGGGCTCTGAGACTCTCTTGTGCTGCTTCTGGATTCATTTTTAGCAGTTTCTGGATGAATTGAGTTTGCCACCTCCCAGGGAAGGAATCATGGTGGGTGGCTGCTCTGAGTGCGGACGGAAACAGTAAAATTTATACAGAAAGGGTGATGGGCCAATTCTTCATCTCCAGAGATAATGGCAAGAGTACGGTGTATCTGCAGATAAGCAGACTAAGAGGACACAGCTGTATACTACCATGTGAGGGACACACAGAACACCAGACTTACACATACACTTTCCCTGCAGAAGGCCTCAGGAAATGAAGAGGGTTCCATTGTGGTTACTGTATGATCCAGCTCAGGGAGCAGGAACAAAAGAAAGGGCCAAAATCTTCTGAGGACCTGTGAATTCCTCTTGATCCCAGAAAGAATTTCCCTCCTGAACATAGTCTTCATAAAACTCCATAAGTCTTTTTTTAAGTCTTTGTTTTGAATAATCCCTTGAGCAAATTAGGTTTTATCTTGCTTAAAAGTCATTCATAAGCTATTCCTTCTCAGATGAGCTAGTAACCCATCACCAGTAAGAAAAGGTTTCCTTCTTGTGCATACAGATCACTGAGAAGAGTTGGGATAGGTATATCAAGCAAGTGTTACATAGCTTGAGATAGCACGAATTGGAGACTGCCATGACTTTTTCATTTATTAACTTCCTGTAGCAAATGTAATATACAAAATATAATTATCTGAAATATGTCATAGTTAAGACCTTTCTCTGTCATATTTTTCTGTTCCAGTGTTTTTACAATATTCAAACAGTAAATGGCTAGTAAGAATAAAAGCCACAGTAAAGTACAAGCTTGTAATTAGAAGAATATATTTTAAATGTAGTGGACACAGGGCAGATGTAGCAGGAAATATGAAAAGTGAATTTTCCTCTCTATGAGCAGTAGACAAATACTTTAAACACCCATGGACAAAATGTGTATGTGTGCATGTGTATGTGGCCATTTCCAATAACAACATAGGTAAATTCAAGGGCTTTGCATACATAAATTTCTGGATATAAGTAAAATGGTTCATTTGAAATAGGAATATAATGTTGACACATATGAAATGTGCAAAATCCAGGCTTATTGGGTGTAGGAGTTATAATCATGGAATGGAAATCTCAACAGCAGAAAGTGGAGAGAAAGGAATAAATAATTATTTATTGGTGTTTTACCTTATTTATGTTAAAGTTGGTAGCAAATGCATTATCATGTAATGTTTGATAATAGTTATATTGATTGGATTTCCTTGGACATATTTTTATCCCAGACAGTACTGTACTTCCTGATGCGTGTAGCAAGATCCATTCTAAAAATGTGTGCCATGACATTCTCTTGATTGTGTCAATCCCAGAATAGCAAATCTTACGTTTTTCTGATTCAAATTGGCCTATACCAACCATCCATTTAAGCTCACTAATGCCCAGGACACTAATCTTAATTCATTCCATTTTATTTTTGACTCCTTCAAAATTTCCTAAATTCATAGTATGCAAATTACCAGTTCTAGTCCTCAGAAAGCTTTTTCAGCTATTTCTCTTTACCTTTAGTCAGTCTCCATCAGCAAATGAAGATCCTGCCGGCTCCACTCCCACAGGCTTTGCCCAAATCCCTTCATCATGGCCAACTCCCCTCCAAGCCTCTCTTCAGTCACATTTTGTGTCCCATGAAAACCGAGGGGCCTATCCTCTGGAAGTATCTGCAAAAATTTCCTAGTTCCTTTGCTTAGGCCTTCAGTAAGTCTCAATTCTTCAAAGTTATGCATAAGTTCTTGCTTGGCTGAATGCTGTTCCCTGTGGGTGACCACTGACATTTGATATTCCAGTGATATATCTTCCAGCACAATGGCAACACACAAGCCACCAAAGAATGGTGAACTAACAGGCAATGGTAGGAGTATAGCACTCTTTCTTCAAAAAACATCGGACACATTCTGGCTAATATTTTATGGAGCTTCTTCTTTTTGTTTTGACTAATTTTTTTTTGGTGGGGGGAGCATCACTGTCCTCTGGTGGGAGTGGGAGGCACAGTCTTGCTCCTGGATAGCTGCTGCTGGGTTTGAACCACCAAGCCCATGGGCTGCAGTCCCGCACTCAACCACTACGCTCGGGGCTCAATCCCCCTTGCTAATATTTTAAATGCAATAAATAACAGCATAACTTGAACAAATAGTGAAATACTTCAACATTTTTAATTATGGACTGAGAAAGAAGGTTCATAAAGACATCAAGAATTAAATAAGTAAATACGTGGGTCAAGCAAATTAGAATCAATGACCAATATATAGCATATTCCACCAACGACAAAACACAGTTACTCCCATAAACCTGGCATTTAACTCAGACATAAAGTTAAGCAAGAAAAAGATTGCAATGCAAACAGAACCATGGATAGACAACAGGAATGCAGACAGATGACATATAGAAGATATAGACAGGATATATAAAAATAGATGACTGGTAAGATGATAGTTCAGGATATTGGTAGACCAACTAATAGATTTATGATAGATAGGTGCAGATGTCCTCAAACTACGGTCTGCAGGGAACATGTGACTCCCCGAGGATATTTATCCGGCCGAAGAGTGTTTTTGCTGCAACTGATGTCCTGCTTAGCAGCCAACTCATCCCAGACCCGCAGTGAATTTTTTGTTGTTTTTTTTCTTTTTAACTATAGTCTGCCCCTCCAGTGGGCTGAGGGGCAGTGAACTGGCCCCGTTTAAAAAGTTTGAGTACCCCTGTATCTAGTGTGACTGTGTGTTCAGGCTCAGGAGTTTGGACTGAGTCCAGATATATGGTGTTCAGACAACACTCTCGTCTCTCCTGGGATAAATTGGAGACTAAATGCACAAGCTATAACAAGAGGTGTTTCATCAGGAGAAAGTGCTGTATAGGGATGTTATAAAACAATGACTCATGTTTCCAGAGATTATCTCAGGAACCCTAGTCCCCCCAAAAGGAACATTCTCCTTATTTGTGCATGTGGTGATGCAGACAGAACTAGGGAAGGGACTCCTTGTGAGACCAGATTGTAACCACCGTGAAGGGAAGGTTGGGGTCTGTGGCAGAGGGTCTCAGGACAACAGGTATATGACCCAGATTCACGAGTCAGTCCATGGGGAGGAAGTTATATCCAGGAAGATGTTTCCTAGCTGAGTCTCAGGTCTCCGCTATTTCAGTTTTTCCTGCCTCATGGTGTGAGTGCTCTGCCTGCCTCCTACATTCAAGTATTAGATTTTTTTTTATAATTGTCCATCAAAAAGCACAGAGCAGGGAGAATGAGGCATGCAGCTAGGTTATATTCTGAGGCCTTGCTTGTTTCTTGGGAGAAACAGAATGAACAAGCCACAAATTGATGTGCTCTCTCCCCATCAGAGGACTGAGGAGAGAATATTTTAATTCAATCTTATCATTTTGTGTATCTTTGAATTTTCTTGTGGTTTGAGTGAAGGTGTGGCCATCATGTGCTTATGTTAATTTCATGATTGAGATGTAGGGGTGGAGTCTAGCCTATTAATCTGGAGATAGCCATTGAGTAGCAAATGAGGCCTCTGTGTGGGCATGGCTTTCTCCTGAGACTTCTGGGAAATCTCACAATATTTCCCATGGTAGAGATGAGAAACTCTCTCCCCAGTTGTTGGGAGTTAGTCTCAGAGATGATGAATTACAGACAAGATAAGATAGCAGCATCCAAGGAGCTGGAGAAGCCACATGGCCTTACCATGATGGAACCAGACCTCTGAAGCTGGCAAAGCATCGTGGAGAGCCCTGCCAGTGATGCTGTAGATGGACCCTGAGCCCTGGAAGCGAGGAGCCATGGGGAGACCCCTGCCAGCACCGGGACTCTGCACGCACTGGTCTGTGACTTTATGAGTCAGGAGACTTTATAGACTGATATCGGGCATATGGGCTGGTATCGGACGCAGGATTTTGAACTGGACTGGGTTGGGATGCTTTCTTAATGTCCTATTCCTCTTGTATATAAATCACACCCTTATATCCATATGCATGTCTATGAGTTTGTTTCTCCAGTATACCCGGACTGACACAGAAGGTGTACCGAGATTAGTTTTCATTCAACAATCTGCACATTTTTTTTTATTTCACTGCAATACACACAAAGAAACTTGTGTTACAATTACTTTTTCTTTTCACACATTCTGAATTTTCCAATGAATAAATGTTTTGATTTCATAATTTTCATTATTCTAATTGTATCTCTCAGGACTTTAGCTCCCTTAAAGGTTTGTTTTTTATTAGGTTGGATGTTTTTCCAAGGGTAAATTCAGTCGCAGACCTGAAATGTAGCTACAGCCAGACTCTCAGGGATTCCACAAGCCTATCCAACCAGTAAACCTATTCTTGTAATTTTTATTTGTTTTTTGTGTGTGTACTGTTTCATTGCCCACCCCCCTCACTCTACACAAGACCTTTTAATGCTATACTTTGGTAAAGAAATTGAGAGTGACAGCAGGGTCCCATGCATTTCTTCTGGTCTTAAGAGTTCGGAATACTCATATCTATATTTCATTATAGTACTGAACTAGTTGTTTCCATGTGTCTTCAATTATCATCACTCTGTAGAGGGAGAAACAAGTAGTTGAACCTCAGGTGGTTTAAAGACCCCAGTGAGAACTCTTAAAATACAGATGTGGAACAGTGTTTTTGTGGACTATGTTATGTCAATGGTTATCTGTGTCCCTTAAGACTATGCCCAAGGTCTGCTTCTCAGAAAAAGTGAACACCGTGTTTGCTTTCTGGAGTTTATATCAGGATACATTAGAAAACTGTTCAGGGCCATTATTAAACGATGAAGCTGAGCCCCGGTGGCGTAGTGGTTGTGCGCGGGACTACGGCCCACTGGGAAGGAGGTTTTATTCCAGCTCCACAGAGCAAAGGCTGGGCCTCCTACTCCCACCACCAGAGGGCAGAGACACCTAAAAAAAAAAAAAAAGAATTCCGAAAGTGAGACATTCATTTTTGTCTTTAATCTGCACAGATTTGTCTGACAACACTGAGTAAAGCTCACATTCCCTCAGATAGTTTCCTCCCCTCAGGCAGGAGGAAGCACAGAGAAGACCTGAGTCACTGGGACACACAGGAGAGGTTTATTGAGAAGGGGCCATCAGGGAGATCAGTCTTCACAGTTTTCACTAAGAAGACAGACGTACTTTCTATTCTGGACATAATTCCCTAAAGACAGGAAGGAGGAACCGACTAAGGGCCCCTGGTTTATTGGTTGGCAGCCTCACACCGGGTTTCAATGAATGCACTAAGTGGAGGGCCACAGGTCAATCCCCCATGTATGCACTGAGAGATGCACTGAGTGGAGTCACAGGTCAATGTTCTCCAGAGTCAAAGTGCCAATGCCACTGTGTGTGTTACGAGGATCAGGATCTGTCCCTCACAGATGTCCAAAGATCTGCACTTCCCCCTACCTTGTCTGTACAGTGTTATAAGGAGGGCGGGCAGGGCAGAAATATGCAAAATGGAAGACATCCACTTTAGACCCCCCAGGCTACCTCCACAGGGGAAGCCCCCTCATCACCCAGCTGGGGACCAGTGTGTGATTTCTCTCCATCCTCCTTCCAAGATGCAGTCTGCCTCCCCAGCTCTCATCATTGCCCTTCTCCCAGGTCAGGATCGCCACAGGTTTTGACCCCATGGAGGGGAAGAGGTATATATGTGAGAAGGGAACTTCTGATCTCTGAACCCAAGGAAAAGTCACCATCTCCATAGACAACTCCCTCAGCACCATGTACCTGCAGTGGAGCAGACTGCAGGATTCAGACACGGCCATGTATTACGGTGCGAGACACAGTGAGAGAAACCCCTTCCTAAGGGGGGCAGAAACCCTCAGGATGATGCAGCTGCAGAGAAGTCCCAGAGGCATCGCTCAGTTCAGCACCAGAGGACACAGGGTCTGCTGTCTCCTAGACAGTGAAAGTGTGAGAACAAGGACACAGGCCACCAACATGACAGGGGGCCATGAGGTGTGGGGGAGAGGGCAGGGGCACTGATGCTTCTTACAGGATTAGATTTTCCTGGAGGAGCCCAGTCTGTGACAGCTGAATAACAGCAGTGTTGTAGAGAAGATGAGGTAAGGTTTCTTCATGAAATTCTCAGTTCAGCCCTTGCTGCCCTTGAAGAATGAAAAGACGGGGAAAGAAAATCCTCAGCTTAGTTCACTGGCCTTTTTCTTGCCAAGGCCATTCCCCGTGTGATTAGAGCTTCTTTCTGATAAGTAGTCACAATCACCACGTGTGTTCACTTGCCTGCTTTCTAATTTGACTCACCTGCCTGCATTCAACTTGATTTGGGAAAGAGCTTTGCAAAAGTCTCCTGGTGGCGCTGTGGCATTAGCAGACTGCTCAGGGATTCCAGACCTTATCCTAGTCAGTCACACTCATAGGGGAATGCTTGGTGTTGTTTCCTGGATAAAAGTGGCCTCCCCCGGAGGAGACTCTGAAGTGTGCTGAGCCAGGATGATCTTGGTTCAAAAATGTCTACTCCTTTCTCCCCCTCTTTCTCCTGAAGATGCTGCCCCTACCATAGGGTTAGTGTCAGGGAGAGGGTGTTTTGGATTGATTGAATTCAGGCAGCACCCAGGGAGAGGCCATAGTGTACAGGGATCTCCTAATATAAGTCACTGTAGTGGCAACCTTTACCCTTCCAAGAAACAGTTTTCCCTACCTTTGACCTATGTGAGCACTGAGGACACAACTGTGTATTACTGTGCAGGTGGATACAGACAGGGAAGTCAGCATGGCCCTGCAGGACCGCTCCAGGGCCAGACTGCATGGAGCCTCCAAAACAGCAGGGGGTGCTCAGGACAAATAGCACAGACTCAGGATCCGCGGCAGGTGCAGCATTGAACACAGGTGGGGCTGTCTGCTGAGCCTTAATTTGGTTTTGTTCCCACCGCTCTCAAAGAGATCCAGGGGAAACTATTTACAATCACAGGAAGTGTACCACTGACTCCTACATTGTAACAAGAAACTCACTGACATCAATTGATTTTCACCAAAAGTAACCTTATAGGGTAGGCTTAAACTACCCCTATAAAAAAATATTTGCATGGGAGTGACTGGTCTTGAAAATTCTGTCATGTGTTCTGCGAGAATTTGAGTTAGTTAAAAATATAGAACATATGACATTCTTTATATTAATAAACCTGGAGTTCACATAAAACACCATCATAACCTGTGAAATAAGCCCCATGAGACTGAGATAATAGGGGTATGGTGATGTTGAAAGCTAAATATTAGGTCTCAAACCAAACATCCTCTCATAAGGGACTATACTTTTGTCTATTAAATTCAAACAAAGGAAAATTACACAGTATAAATCTTAAAAGTTGGCACCAATGGAGGATGAAAACCTGCCACAAAAATACAGTCCAAAAAACAAGTGATAGAAAAGTGTCAAGGTTATATCCTGTCGAGAGTGGACAATGTGTGAGTCCAAGGGTGAGGGTGCGGGGTCCGGCAGTCCCAGTTGTCCCTGCTCTCACCAGATTCATGGTGTGTTTATTCATTGCACAGGCTGATGTGCGGGGTCCGGCAGTCCCAGTTGTCCCTGCTCTCACCAGATTCATGGTGTGTTTATTCATTGCACAGGCTGATGTGCGGGGTCCGGCAGTCCCAGTTGTCCCTGCTCTCACCAGATTCATGGTGTGTTTATTCATTGCACAGGCTGATGTCTATTAACAACACTCCATCCACTGCTTTCTGAAAGACATGGCTTTCTAAATTAATAGTGTTATTATGGGGGCAGAACCAATTTTTTTTCTTTTTTGGCATCACTGCTCTCCGGTGGTGGCAGTAGGAGGCCCAGCCCCACTGCTGGAATTGAACCTCTGTCTCAGTGGGCTGCAGTCCCACTCACAACCACTATGCCACCGGGGCTGAGCCCTGGTAGAACAAATTTTTATGTTGGCATATAATTAGGGAACTGTGACTCTTTTTCAGAAAGTGAAGTTTTTGCATAAATTCCAAGCTTCAGAAAGTTAGTGCAATTTGATATCACAAGCAGAGACTACTTAAGCATAGATAGTTTGTGAATGTCTGGAGACTAGAATTCAAATTGTTTATTTTGAGCTGACTTTTAGAAGTCTGCATACTTCATGAAGACTCTAAGCACCCTCCTTCCTCCCATCTCTGCTCAAAGTCAGCTGTCAGGAAGAGCACTCATTCTCTCTCCCAAGATCCAAAGTCAAAACAAAACACATTTAAAAGGTGTCAGTTTACTCAATATTTGAGCCTTGGCTGTTTCACCCTAATGTAGTAAAGGTCTAGTGATTGGAATATTCTTTTAGGTTCTAGGATATTTTGGCATTTAAACTCTGAAAATGTTCTTTATGAATCCTAAAAAAAAATTATTGTCCAATCATGCATTGCTTCTTTTCCTTCAGTAAACTCTTTACCTTTTCACTATAGCTCTAGTTTGGTCTTTGGAATGAGAAACAAAAGGAAATCATATGTACATTTCTTGACCACAAATTCTAGTGATCACTGCCAAATTCTTTATAAAATGCATAAAGAATGAAAACATGGGAAGACAAGTTGGTCAGGGTGCAGTATAGCAATGATGAAAACGTGCAAAATTCTTCTAATTCTTAAAAGTTTCATGTCACCCACTATCGTGATCCCAATTCTACCTTGCACATATGGCTAGACCTGAGGATGTACACTGATACAGATAGGAGCTGGAAATGCAGGGAATCCGGGACAGAAGAATCTCTCGGGAACACTGGTAAGAAGGGTGATATCAGTAGGGTGGAGGGAAGGTGGGGTAGGAAGGGGGAACCAATTACAAAGATCTATATATAACACCATCCGTGGGGTACTGACAACAGAAAAGTAGGTCAAGGGAGATGTTGGAAAGTGCAAGATATGACAAAATAATAATAATTGATCAATTATGAAGGGTTCTTGGTGGGGCAGGTGGGGCAGAAGAGGAGTTGAAGCCAAGGGTGCTAGCGGAAAGCAAATATTTCATAATGGTGGTTGCAAAATCATACAAAATCACTTGATACAATTGATGTATGGATTATTGTAAGAGCTGTATAAGAGAGCCCAGTAAAATGATTAGAAAGAAAGAAAACAATGAATTACAATACTTAGTATTTTGGGGAAAATTTATATGAAATAGCTAATCTTTTGTAGCAAGATCATATTTATTGCGAATATAAGGAGAATCTCACTACAATGTAAGAACAGTATTGAGCATTGAACATTCTGTTTTAGATTATTCTCCAACCTGCTTAATTTTTGTGTCACAATGTAAATTCCACAGCTTGTCCAAAGAACTTCCCCCTGGATATGTGGTGTTGCCACATGATGGTGGAATGCCTCATCTATTGCCCATAATTATTATGTAATTTCCTTCCTGATACCCTGTCTCTGTTGAGTCCTTTTGTCACAGAAAAGCATTCCATTACACAGAATGAGTATCAGTTTTGACTAAACCTGGCCAGGAAACATGTCCACAAAAGACATTCACAACCCTCAGGTCACAGGTCAGATGGAACAAAAGGACTTCTTTAAGGAACGGAAACTCATCAGATAAGACATGGCCAGACTAAATAAGCAGACATTTGGTGTCAAGGATCCATATCTGTTATGAATCATAGCCCCAGCCTAATGCAGATTGATGACTATCCCTGAGAAATGTTTCACATCAATAATCCTGCACATTTACTTATTGGTATACTTGTCACAAACTATAAACTTGGTTCCCCATTATTTTTCAGGACTTAACTTGGAGAAACTTCTGGCTCAGTCCTTGCTTGATCCAAAGAAAGCAGACTCCTTTGACTTTCACACAGCCCCCTTCTTTTTCTCAGCAAGAATCCTTTTGGTAACATGTTACACATTTTCTTTTGAAGAGTGGTTTTCAATGTAAAAGTGTACACTCTCTAATGGAGTCGACGTGAGTCAGAATCAGCATAGTGGCAGTGAAATTGGTGTTGGTATTATCACAAGGGAGATGGGGAGGTTAAGCTTTCTTTTTAGTTTTTGAGAAGACTGGGGACTTCTCTATATACCTCAGGCTTCTAAGATGCAGAACATTTTATCGATTTCCAGGTAACATCTCAAACCTAGTGAAAAACATTCCATTATGGACAGGGTTCTCTAAGATCCACAGACCTTGCCCATAAGCCATGGTGAGAGAGTTAAGGCTTATTGTGCCAACCTGATTAACACATGCGGGAAAACTGAAGGGCAGAGAGATGAACAACTTGGTGACCCTCGCCTTTCTGGTTCTCAGGTCTCTTAGTTTCTGAGGATTGGACCAGGATGCAACTGCCTTAGCCAGTTCCCTGCTTCAGTTGGCAAGGCTGCCTTCCCAGGAGACATCCTGAGGAGCTGCCGCATGGACCTGTGCTGATGCAGCCCTGGGTGCTGGAGGAGCCTTGTGGAGCCCCTGCCAGCACTGAGATGCTCACATGCTCACTGACTCAGCTTCTCTCCTGCAGTCGGGGTCATTGTGTTTTGTGAGATGAAGAAGGAGTCTGTGGATTAGTGTTGGGCATATGGTTTAATGTTGGACTTTGGGGCTTGGGCAGCACTGGGTTGGGATGTTTTCTTGATGTACACTTACCCTTTATATAAAACTCTCAATTAAAATTTGAGTTTCTATGCATTTGTTTCTCTAATATACCCAAACTAACATGCATGGAATTCCTGTTATTCTCTGCCTAGTGGTTACTTCTTTCGAGTAGTGGCAAGATTCTAAAAAGGAGTAGACACAATGGGGTCTCCATCCCTTGTCTTCAGTGATTACTTTCCCTGTTGTTGGCAGTCCAGTATTGGAGCCCGGGCATGATGAATCCCTCACATATCCTCTCCCTAAGCTTTGCTGTGTCTAATGCCCAATATTGCCAGAGCTGGAACTGCCAAAACCAGCAGAAGAGGTTGGAGGAGTGGTGAGCAATATATTCTAGGAGAAGAAAACCTGCCCATCCCTAAGGGACTGATGCTCAAGCTCCAGAAGAATGTCCACCAATCACTTCTCCCTGCAGCTGAACCCAAAGATCCGGAGGGCACAGCTGTCCGTGAGTGGGTGAGAGGAGCAGTGAGAGGAGTCCGTGCCATCACAAACACAACATGTTCCTGTCATAATGACAACAGTCTACAGAGATCACATGAGGTTTAGAAAGCATGGAGACAAAATTCCTGGGACCAGAACAATGGGGGATGCATGGGAGCAAGGACCTAGGGTTTCCTTACCCTCCAAAATACTTTCTCCACTAAGGCCTTCTTCCTTAATGTTCATAACAAACTCCACAGCTATCACAACATTCACTTGCAGATTTTATGCATGCGCAAAATTGTACATTTTCACATATACTTGTTCTATATACAAATGCTATTTCTATCATTGATCGCTATGATGTGTATTTAAGGATTTTTTTATACCCTGGATGGCGGTATTGGACTGGATAAAAAGAAAAGCCCAACAAGAAAAACTGTTAGATTTAATTGAAGAGCCCTTCATGGGCTATTTGTAGCAACACACATCAGTATCACATAGAAGTGAAACTCTGAAATCACTGACCTCAGTTTTCACCTATTGGAAGTAGAAAAAGGTGTGTGTTCCATATGGTAGGCAGGTCAGGAGGGTGGGCAAGAACTAATTAATATAAAAACTCAAATAATGAAATAGAAGGAAGACAATTGGTAAGCCACTTAAACTAAAGATGACTCTTTGAGAAGCTGAAGTCAAGTGATAAATAGTCACGTTTCCTGTTCATTACAAAAGGAGCAGAACAGGAGTCTACCAGGTCTGAAACCAGAGACACTATTCTATGGGTTTTCTGTACAGCCACTGTTGGGTCTGGAGAGGGTCGGCGAACCCACCTTAAGCACGCGAAGGGAAATCCGACTGCTTGAGATGCAAAAGCGGCAAAAAGAGTTTATTAACTAACTCGAGTTAGGGCTTGTTACACTCTGCCAGACAAGAACAACTCAGTGACTTGTGCATTAAAGAGCAAGTTTATTAAAGAGAAAGATTGAAAAAAACAATGTAGGAAAAAGAAGAAGGACCTGCACAGGTTGAGAGAGAGACCAAGTCCTATGCAGTGGCCATCCTCAAAGAGAGGCAGAAGGCGGTGGCCCCGACAGTTTACAGGCTCAGGTTTATACTGGGCTGATTAAACAAAACTTGGCTCAGTAGCTATGCAAGCAAGCAGCAGTTACAGAAGCAGAATTCTGCAATTAGCCTTAACCCCAAAGCTATCCCGGGAACACAGCATATGGGGCCTTTTGACACTTTACAGATTAGGGTTGAGACACGCAAGGGCGGGCAATGACTGGAGCTCAGAAACATCCCACTCCTATGACAGATCTGGGTTGAGGCACTCAAGAACAGGCAATTACTGGAACTCACAAACATCCTAATTCTAAAATGGTTTGTGTGGTTAATAGGTTATCCATCTCCAACAATGCTTCATGGGCTGTGTCGCCGTGATTGACCAGTGCTTCTAAGGGCAAGTTGTAGTCATGTTGCAATGTGATTTGAAGAGCGGTTTTGGGTAATATGCCATCTCAAGTGATCCTCTGAAAGAAATACTGGGCAGCCAAGCACAAAATTTATGGACCGCTCTCACTAGGTTCCATTCCACTGAGGACAAGTTTATGTTCTTCAATCAAGTGTTATGACCTGAGAAATCATAGAATGGTGGCTACCCATGATAGATATACCACGTTTACATACTGAGATCAGAGTTAGAACATAAATCTTTTGTGTTGGAGGGGGGGCAGGGCTTGTAAGGGGTGTGGTCTGAACGCATTCTAGGGTGCAATCATCAGAGTTCATGTGGTTCCTCTACTCAGCAAATAGATTATAAAGATTTGGGGGCAGGAGCTGAGTCCCAGTGGCATAGTGGTTGTGCGTGGGACTGTGGTCCACTGAGGATTGAGGTTCAAATCCAGCAGAAGCTCTACAGGAGCAAAGGCTGGGCCTCCTACTCCCACCATCAAAGGGCAGTCATGGCCCCCCCCAAAAAATTGGTAGCTGATCACCTCTTATAACTTTATGACTATCTTCACTTATGCATATGTCTTCTGCTTGTGATGGGTTCTTTTCTGTGTCAATTTGGATGGTCCAGGATGATCAATAGTTTGGCAGTGATATAATGATATACAATTTGGAGCTCTAATTGTGTAATGATTTAGGTTTGGGGCTATTTTCTAGAAGGTTGACACTTCAAACCCAGTTTTCTTGACCAACCACATATGGGACTGTGTGCACTTATTAAGATTAGAACCTTGGAAGCCCTAGGGAGCAGGTCTTGCCTCTCCTACACGGAATATGTGAGTGAAAACAGAATATATAGGCGAAGAATAAGGAGAGTAGACTAAAGAGAGTTCCTTGTACACAGACAGGTAAATGAAAGAGACCTTAGTCATTTGTCCTCAATTTTGACATGAATCAAAAAAAAGTTCCCAAAGCTATTAAAGAAGATCTTTACAGAAATGACTTTAACTTCTCTATTGAAAGAAGCAAATCACAAATCTGTTAAAAAGGGTTCTGCCTATATTTTTCTATGGATTATATCAAAGCTTTAATTGGTTATCAGCCAATTTCTATCTTACTTTGCTCTACCACAAATGCAGAATGAAATTCTTTGTACTCACTATTCTAACATTGATAACTTCCCCCTTGAGCAGCACAGTTCTTTTCTTTCAAAACCCATTGTAGAGGCTCATAGAACTATTACAATCCATACATCTATCCATTGTATCAAGCACATGTGTACATTTGTTGGCATCATTCTTGAAGCATTTTCTACTTGAGGCCTTGGCAACAGATCCACATTTTTTTCCTTCTTCCCTGCTCTCCCCTCCCTCATGAACCCTTGTTAATTTATAAACTATTTTGATAGCTGGGCATGATCAACTTTTTTGATATTTCCTTATGCATTTGCTGTGACTTCAGAAATCTTATCAGGAAGATGAGCATTGTGGAATATAAGTTTAATAGAAGGAAGTGTTCTTGCATTGAGTTCTTGAGTAGACACACAATGTCTGTGTGGCCTTAATACTAAACGTATAAATATATGCAAATAAATCTTTCCCCATCCTCACACATTTGCATATATATATATATATATATATATATATATAAGTATGTATTTTAACCTCTACAATTGCCCTTTGCCTCTTGCTTTTTTCTTTAATTTCCTATTACTTTCCTATTGTCCCACTATCAGGGCAGTTTTTCTTTTGTATTACTTGAGCTTTTTCACGTCTATTTATCATTTCATCGATTTATTTTACCTGCTGTTCTACCAAGGGCTGAAAAATAATCTCCTTGATGTCCATCTTTATCATTCTTTTCTAATGAATAATTTTCTTTCATCGGACATGCTGTTCTTGATGTTATGCCAACAGTTGCTCTCATTCCCTGTCCATAGTGTTCACTTGGTCATATGTATTCTTTAGGTGGTCTTGACAGTCACGTGGGATGCATCCAAGAATAGATTTCAACTCAGGTTTTTGATAAATTTCTTCAGATTATCCCATCTTCATTTGTGACTGCTAATAATGAACTCCTCCAAATATTGTTGGGGATTATAGTCTGAGGCTTTCACTTTTAGACGGCCTACATAAGAACCAAAATGCACAAAAAGAACTCCCCAACACAAAATACTTTCTTAAATTCCTTGAGGGCATTTGACAATAAAGCTGATCACCTCTCCCCAGGTGAAGTGTCCTGGAAAGTAGATTACCTCAATCTATCTCTAAAGAAGTCTTGGGGGGGGGGGGGCAGTCTCTTATGGGCTTGTGTAGATGTGTCCTTGAGGGGCAGTAATGAAGTTTTCATAGTCACAAGTCATGTTGCCCAGAATGCCTTATTTGTAAGGGCCAATCTTCTAAACTCTATAAAATAGAAATTGTGTATTCTAAATCCTGGCCATCTTCCGGCTTCCATGCTACCCCCCCCTCAACACCCAAGCCCCAGCATGTGAAGGTCTTCCAAAAAGTCATGAATTTTTGAGTTTCCTGTAATCTTGTAGGCTCTTTGTTTCCGCTGCCAGCTGGGCACCTAGGTCTAAGTGGAAACTCAGTCTCCTGGGGTGTTCTCCAAGACCTGATCCATCACTCTGTTCAAGTTCACTATCCTATAACACCCTTGTCCAATACATTGCTAAGTGGATCACCATTGAATCCATATGCAGTTGAGCATGACCTTGCTGCCAAAGACACTCCAATTGTAGGATGTATTCACAGAGGTAGTGACAGAAGGTGGCATGCAATTACCAACCACATGGACAATGAATGCCATCACTTCCTTTACCATGTCCTCCCAATTGTACAGATTTTTATTCTCTGTCCATTTGTAAGACTTCATCTCCCCTATATATACAGGATTGTTCTGGGTTAGGTATATGAGCTTGGTTACCTTTGCTCTGATAATGTGGATTTTGTTGCTCAATTTATTGGATTCATTGGCATAACCGCTTTATCAAAGTCAGCACTTACTGGCTACACATCTCTCTTGTACAAAACATGGAAAGAATGAGAACCCGCAGAGAGGATGCTAAGCACACTCAGCAAAGTACAAAAAAAACCAGAGCATGTCCTTGCAACATGGGAACAGGCAAGAGCAGAGGATGTCCTTGTAGCATGGGAGCACAGGGGCCCTCCTTAGGAACATTCGGCACTCAGGGTAACATTGATGTGAAGACACATGGAAATCTCCAAGGAATGCAGGCCCTCTCCTTACAATCAACTCCAACCCTTTTGCAATTGCCCTCCCTCAATTTCTGTAAATTAAGAAACCTA
>PVJH01035651.1:0-19466 GCA_004026705.1 Nesogale talazaci
GCTTACTATATCCTTGCTATGTGGGAGTCTAACTGCAGTCGTTGTTTCAATCTTGCTCATGGAGAGTATTTCTTTTTTCCACAAACTCTCTATGCTACAAAGCATGATGCCCTTCTCTAGGGACTGTTTCTTCCGAACAAACTGCCCAAAGTACCCAAGACAGTCTTGACATTCTCACTTTCAAGCAGCATCACAGTTGTAATTTTTCCAAGACTGACTTGTGTGTTCTTCCAGCATGCAATAGTGTATTCAATATTCTTCCTCGATACTATAATTTGATTACATCAATTATTCTCTGGCTTTCCTTATTCATTGTTCAGCTTTCATATGTATATATATCGATTGAAAATGCCATGATTGAGACATAGCTTAATCCTCAAAGTGACACCTTCATTCCTTAACATTTCAGAGGTGTTTTTTTGTTTGTTTTTTTTGGGGGGGGAGAGGGCATCACTGCCCTCTAGTGGTGGGAGTAGGAGGCCCAGCCTTTGCTCCTGTGGAACTGGAACTGAACCTCCATCCTGGTGGGCCACAGTCCCGCGCACAACTACTACGCCACCAGACCTCAGCCCCTCAGAAGGTTTTTAATATTAATATTTGAGTGATGCAATACATCCTTTGAATTCTTGACTGCTGCTTTCTAGGACATGGATTGTGGATTCAAGTGAAATTATATCCCTGACAACTTCAATCTTTTCTCCCTTTTTCATGATGTTTCTTGCTTTAGATATAAGAATTTGTGTTGAAAGCGATATATTTTTATTCTTCATCAGTAAGATTCCCAAGTCTTCATCATTTTAACAAGTAACAGTGTGTTGTCTAATGGAGGCTGCTAATGATGTTCCTGTAATATGGACGTCTTGTTCTTTATCATATTCCCCAGTTTCTTATGTTATTTACTTAGCATATAGATTGGAAAATTATGATGAAGGGACAAAGCCTTGTCATATGCTTTTCCTGATTTTACAGCATTTAGTATTCTCTTTTTTTGTTTAAATAATTTCTTCTTTGTCTATCCACAATTTCTGCATGCATCCCATGGTCTGTTCTGATGGTGCTGTGAGATAAGCACAGGTGTGCCAACCTCCATGTCCTCTCTACAGGAACAAGATGAGGGAATCTTCTCCCATAAACATTCCTCTTCGATTCGCTGGCTTTCCTTAATTATTACAGGGCCTCAATGTGTCAGAATTAACTGAATAGCAGTAATTTCCTTTTGGTTTGGTCAGTAAATTAGTCTGCTTTGGAAGAAGTCTTATCAGAATGACTTGAAAAAGCAAAGATAGTTAAGACTTTGTCTTATGTTACCAGGAGAAATAAAAAAGAGGATGAGTCAAAAGAAAGACTGCGCAGTGCCTGTAACAATGGGACACAGAAAGGAAAGACTGTGAGGGTGGGGCAAAATAGATTGTGTGGAGGTTCCTTCATATACAGATAAATGATTGAAAATAACAACGTCATCTGAACTGACAGGTATGACAAATGATGTCTTTAGAAAAAACATCATTTTATTGGGGGCTGATATAACTGCTATCACAATCCATACATGTATGTTTAATAACTCAAAGACTGCTTAAAGATAGGAGGGAAATACTATCCTGCAAATTATAACATGTCAAAGGTCACCTTAAGAACTGACAACACAAAAATTAGCATGAGAATCCAAAGTTGAGATTTGAATTGCTATATTTTAACTAGCATATGGTTGCCATAACAAAACACAGGAGAGATCAAAGCAAAATATTTTAGATAATTTTAAGAGCCATCATCCTTAAAAAATTGTATGATTGTACTTTTTTTAAAACCAGAGCCAAAAACCAAAACAAAACAAAGGAACACCTAGATAATGCTACCTGTTTCCTTTTCATTTCCCTGAAAGGTATAGTATAACATATCTAATGACGCTAAAATGTGACAAGAGTGACAAAGTGATAAAATTCTGAACAACTACCATACTTGGCTACCAGATAAAGAAGGTTCATAGGTAAATAAAAGCCCCACTCCCTACAGAAAAAGTCATCAACATGAAAGTTCATTTCTCAAAGCAAAAATGATATGAAATACAAAGCTGTTGCAGCCAAGCTTTAAAATGGATGAGATAGGGAGCAGAAACCTAGACACATTTAGATTTTTTAGAATCATTTTTATTGGGGGCTTGTACAGCTCTTATTACGATCAATATATACATTGATTGTGCCCAGCACATTTGTACATTTGTTGCTCATTCTCAAAACATTTGCTTTTCACTTGAGTCAGTGGTATCAACTCCTCATTTTTTCGCCTCTCTCGTCCACCCTTTCACTCCTCCTTCCCCTATAATTTTTAAATCATTACTTTTCCATGTCTTACACTGACTGATGTCTCCCCTCACCCATTTTTCCTCAGGAAGGGTTTATATAGAGATCCTTGTAATTGGTTCCCCCTTTTAACTCCAGCTTTCCTCACCCTCCCGGTATCACCACTCTCATCACTGGTGGTCCTGAAGAGTTCCTGTGTCCTGGATTCCCTGTATTTTCAGTTCTTATCTGTACCCGAATATATCCTCTGATCTAGCTGAATTTGTAAGGTAGAATTGGATCATGATAGTGGGGATAAGGAAGCATTTAAAAACCAGAGGAAAGTTGCTACACTGTGCCCTGACTGACTTCATCTCCTCCCCACAAACCTTATGTAAGGGGGTGTCCAGTTGCCTACAGATTGGCTTTGAGTCCCCACTCCTTCACAATAATTTGATTTTTTGCTCTTTGTTGCCTAATACCTAATCCCATCCACACCCTGTGATCAGACAGGCTGATGTGCTTATTCCATGTAGGCGCTGCTGCTTCAGAGCTAGATGACCACTTTTTTACCTTCAATTTGTTTTTAAATCCCCAGATGCTCTATTTTTTGATAGCCAGACACCATAAGTTTTCTTCACCACATTTGCTTATACACCCACTTTGTCTTCAGTGATCATGTTGGGAAGGTGAGCAACACGGAATGCCTGTTTAATAGAACAAAGCATTCTTCCATTGAGGGAGTACTTTAGTGGAAGTCCAATGTCCATCTGCTACCTTAAAACTAAATTTACAAAGAAATGCACATAGATATATTTCCCCTATACACACACACACACACACACACACACATATATGCCTGTATTTAGACCTCTATAAATGCCCTTTGCCTCCTACTTTTTTTCTCTCTTTCCTTTTTTTTCCTCTTGTCCCAGTATGTGTTAGTCCAGTTAGACTAGAGAAACAAATTCATAATAGCGCTTATGTGTATAAGAAAGAGGCTTATATACAAGTGCAATAGAATATTGAGAAAACATCCCAGCCCAGTCCACTCCAATCCCATAAGTCTGATATTAGTCCATATATCCAACACCAATCTATAAAGACCTCTTCAGACTCAAGAAGCATATCCAATTACTTCAGGACAATCACAAGCCAGTGAATGCAGAGTCTTGTTTATCCAGTGTCGGTAGAAGCAACTCAGCACTGGCAGAAGTCTCCTCATGACTCTTTCAGTTTCTAGAGCTCAGGGTTTATCAGCATGCTGCCATGAGTCTTGTCAGCTACAATGTCTCCCAGGGAGTGAACTAAGAGAGGGAGTGCCTCTTGCTTCCAAGAAGGAATTAGCACATTTCCAAGAATTCTCGGGGAGAAAGCTGCACCCACACAGAGGTCTCATTGGCTATCTCCAGACTGACAGCCTAGAATACATCCCTCCACTCTTCATCCTCAAATTGACACCAAGTATGTGACTGCCACAGCTTTCCTTTGATTTTTAGTAATTCTTCTCAGTTACATTGCCCTTGATCAAGCCCTATCAGGTCTCTTACACCCTCCTTGCCGTTGAGTTTGTGCTGCTTGTTGCTACTGTTTGTCTCTGGGTTTGTTAACACTGGCTTCCTTTCCCCCACCTCCCCCTCTCCCATGTTCCCTTGGAATCATTGGTCCCATTGCTTTCTTCTCCAGATTGTTTAAGCCGAACGTATCTAGACAGACATCCAGAGATAATAATATTGATAAAAAACAAGATAGTGCAAATCACAGCAAAGCAAAAAACAAAACAACAGCAAAACCAATGACAAAAAATTAAAAAAAAGAACTCTAAATTCTATAAATAGTTCAAGGTCTGTTTCTTGACCTTTAGGAGTGTTTTCGGGGAGTCACGCCCTGGCTTCCACATCTAATTTTGGTACTTCCTCAGGATTTTCTTGCTCTGCTTTTCTGGCTGTTCTGTTGCACATCCTTAGTGTTTGCTTGGGTGTAGTAGTTCCCACTGTCTGTCTCTAGAGTTATTCCCTGGCGGGCTATGTGATGTAAGTGATGTCATGGCTCTTGTCTCTATATGTACTCCAATTATGGCTGAGTGCTAGAATTACATACAGAATACCTCATCAATTTATAATTTTAAAATCTGAACCATGAGAACTGATCTTATTGTGATTCAATCTAGACTGTTATTTTCAATTATGCAAATAATCACAAGGCATAGAGAAAGTGAGAAGAGATTATTTGTGTCTGATCTGCCCTGCAGATCAGTCAACGTGGGTTCCTGAAAGGGGGTCTGGGAATGGAGAGGGCAAGAGACGTGAGAAATGGAGACAAGACAGGTCTCTGATCAAGTCTCATTTATTGAGCCAAAAGGCAGGGTTAATATAGGTTAGCAACAGGAAGGGAAGGTACAACTTATGGAAATGAGGGGTAAGGATAATCAGCCAATCATACGCATACCTTCAAAGAAACGGTGGGGAAAAAAAAAAATGGCTGGAAGCAGTTCTCAAACAGGTCCGCATGCTAATTAGGTGAGCTCAAACAGGTCCACATGCTAATTAGGTGAACCAATGGATTCAAAAGTTATCTTGCCCACAAGCTGTTACAATACAAAAGGTCAATAAAGGGGTCACTGAAGAATGGGAACAGCATTTGGCTCCCCACATGTGTCATATGCTCCTCATGTCTCCTCCTATTTTTTTTTCCCTGTGAGAATTTATATAGCTTCAGAAGAACACATATGAGGGCTGAGCCCCGGTGGCATAGTGGTTGTTGCCGGGACTGCGACCCACTGGGTTGGAGGTTCAAATCTAGCAGCAGCTCTCCAGGAGCAAGGCTGGGCCTCCTACTCCCACCACGAGGGCAGTGATGCCCCAAAACAAACAAACAAACAACACATGTGAATGTGGAATTTGGACATTGAATGAGGAAGACTGAAGATGAAAGTATACACTTGAATTACAGTGCTGGCAGAAAATATTGAAAATACTATCGACTACATAAAGAACAAACAGATTCCAACTAGGATGAAATATGTCCAGATTGTTCCACAGAGGCAAGTAGGGCAAGATCTCACCTGCCATATTTGAGACATGCTATCAGGAGAGATCAATACCGCGGGAAGGGCATCATATTTTGTAAAGTGGAGAGGCAGTAGAAAAGAGGAATACTTTAACAAGCTATAGTGGCACAATGACTTCATCAACTGGCTCAAACAAGCACAATTGTGAGGATGGTAACAGGACCCTGCCGTGTTTTGCTTTGTTGTTCACAAGAACATTATGAATTTGAAAGTAGCAACATCTTTATAAATTGTATGGAGCCAATTTAGGACCACAACATCTCCATTTTATATCTTTTAAAAGTTTTACTTTGTGATATTTTCTAATCTCCAATGTACCATAAAGGCACAGACCCCAAATAAGACCCGTTGTCTTTTATTTGACTCAGACTTAATAGCCACTGCATAAGCTAGAACTCACTGAACTACCAAACCACTAATAAATCCTATTCAGAAAAATATGTACAGAGATAATTTTATATGAGTGCTGTTGGCCCATGCCAAGTAGATTGGACCAAATGGTAAGTTGATTTGCTTTGTTTCTGGAAGTGTAGGGCGATGGATTTGCTAGGGGATGGCTCCACTGCCATATGGCTATGCATCGGGCTACTGTCAGCAAGGTTGGCAGTTGGAAACCACCAAGCATTACTTGAAAGGAGAACATTCTACTCCTGTAAAGAGTTACAGTCTCAGAAATCCACAGGGGCATTTCTACCCTGTCCTACACAGTCACTGTGAAGCAGCATTGACTCGATGACAGTGAAGGGTTTTTTGTTTGTTTTCGTTTGATCCATATCTCTGTAACTTCCATCAAATGGTCTAGTCAGCTCATGCAAACAAAGTGTGGAGAAACGCTCCTAGAAAGGATTGATCCATTTTGTCCTTCTCTCTATATAAGAGAGTCATCTCAGCAGCAGAGAGAATCTTATGACCATCAAGAATGAAAAGCCACCAGCATAGCCATCACTGGATTCTTTATTGAAGTGGAGGAAGTAGGGAGGAGAAGTAAGTTTGGCTTCAGCACCAAGATAATGAGATAGAATGAAGGATCCAGGCTGCAACCATGAAGTATAGCAGAGGAGCAGCACTGAAACGCTGGAGAAGAGTGGTAAGAACATGACTTCCAGCATGATGAGCAAGAATTGTCTTTTTACTATTTACTATTTACCTAGTAAACCCTTATAATATTAGGTGTTGTCTGAGTTTTATTGGTTACTGCAACAAAATATCAAACTCCTTTGTAAAAGAGAGTGCATGCTTGGCATCAGAATAGGGCACAGAAGGATGGAAAGTTGAAGTGTTCCAGACCTCTATCTTGTAGCAATCAAGCTTTGGCTGGTGAACCATCAGATGCCATTTCCCCTTTGCGTAGCCTGAGGAGGTTAGATATGGAGCACATTCAGAGGTGTCAATGAATGGCAAATCTCTTGGTAAGCTTTGATTTATAGCAATGTAAATGGTTTTTGTTCAAAGTCCATGAAATTATTGGCTACACAAATCCATATTGAGAAGTGAAACTGCTCCTAGTAGTGAACTTAAGAATGAAACAATCTGCAATAGTTTCCTAAATGCTGATTCAAACACAAACGCTTATAAACATATGTATATTTTTCCTTCTAAACTTTAATCAACGAGTTTTTATTGAAAATAAAGCTGCTTCTAGCAATCTATAAGTAGTTCAATACAAATTGAACCTAAAGCCTCTAATAAGCTGTTGAATAAAGACCAAAATATTTCAAACAGCCCCAAACCAAACTTGAGGAGCACTGATCGTTTGTGCATGTCTAGTGTCCAATTTAAAATGAAGGATTGTTTTGGATCATGTAGCTATAAACTCAACCATGAAAATAGCAGTTTTGCTCAATTGCCCTGAGCAAATGAAGAAATCTCTTGAAAAAAGAAAGGATTAACCAAAAGTGCTAGGAGCAAATTGCTAATAGTTGTTATGGGATTGATAGTCTCATAAATGTCTCATTCTGTCATATTAACCACTTCCTCCCAAGGAAAATGCGAAGCTCATAACATTTTTTCTATTTGCTTGGTGTAACTAATTAAAAAAAAACTAGTCTGTGATAGGGGAAATGAGACCCTGAACTCAATAGTGTCCTCCAGCAACATTGATTCAACATATTACATGACTTGAGATAAGTTTTAATTGTTGTAATATTCAGTATTCTCCACTTCATAGAGGAGGAATCATTATACTTATATGTCTGAGTTATTGCCATCACATAAATCCTTGGAAGACTTTTCATGCATTCTGTTATGGAGAGCTCATCACCACTAAGTCACTTCTAGCTGAGACAAAGTCTATACACATAAATATACACATAAATATAGGAAATGACAAATACACAAAAGACAGCTACCTTAATATGGATGCCATGAATTCTCACCCTTGATATGTCAAATTTAAAAATGTGAAAAACCACAAAGTAGTTAAGACATAAAATATGGCTCTTGGAAAATTGAAACAGTCTAAAATTTTAAGGTACATGTGCTTATAAACTTAAAATAGAGAAACATTTCTATACCTCCATAGCTGACATGCTTTTGAAAATTTGTCACTTTTATTTAATATATTTTTCATGGTATTAGTTCAAAGCTATATTATATAGGTCAAAAATTTGAAGGAATTATTGTACATGAAATAATTCTATTATCTTTTTCCATTAATTTTTCCTTTAACTTTTTTAATTCCATCATATATGTTTCCTTAATGGACAAGGAAACATTTTTACTTAAAATGTTTACTCAAAATGTTTTACTTATACATTTTTACTTAAAATGTATAAAGAAATTTTTGTTATAAAATAAATATACAAAAAGAAAGAAACAAAAATGCCTTTAATTGAAAACCTAAAATTGTTATATCATTTATGAAGAGAGCTTTTATGAGATTATAAAGTTAAATATCATTTGCCTTGTTTATTTACTATATTTTATGGTTGGCTATAATTTTTTTTCCTTTCTGCAAACACTTTCTCCACAAAAATGAATGAGGAAGAATGTTGCATAGAAATAAATCAAATGAGGTTAAATTAATAAAGTATTTAAGTATGACAGTACTATTATCCATGGAACTAACCTTACTGAACTTTCTAAAGAGGGATTTTCTTTTACCTGGTGTTATATGTTATATCACAGCAAACATAGTAAATTATGTCCCAGGTATGTCAGTTCTCAATAGTTAGGCTATGATAACAAGCTGTCTATGTGCCATGGCATTTAGTGAGGAGGTGTTTAAAATTTAGCTGCATGGCTGCAGAAGAACCAACTAATCTTAATAATAACACAGGGACAAAAAATCATGACTCTGCTCATAACTGGATATTTTTTTCTTTTTCATGTATGCTGATTCTTTTTGTTTTCTTATGCCAATGATCTTCTGGCCATTTGTGTTTTATTTTTTTTCCTACATTTCATATTAAAGGAAGGAATATTCCTTATATTCTTCTCTTCAGAGTATAGAATGTTTTGATTGCCAAATGACATTAAACAGAGGAGAATCATGTGACAAATAACTGTATTGCATCATAATAAGCCCAGCATTTCCTTTCCTTTGTAATCTGTCAATATTTGTGATCTGAAATATTCTGCTATCAACTAAAATTTTGATATCTTAAGAATAGTTGAAGAATCTTTTTTTTTTTGGCATGACTGCCCTCTGGTGGGAATAAGAGGCCCAGCCTTGCTCCTAGAGAGCTGCTGCTAGATTTGAACTGCCAACCTAGTGGACCACAGTCCTGCACTCAACCACTATGCCACTGGGGCTTAGCTCTAGTTGAAGACCATTATCTGTCACTTCATTTATTTTCATCTTATTTATATCCTTAACAGTTCTATGACCTATTTAAGCACAGGATCACTATGACCAGATTCTGAATTCAACACCATTTATATACATGCCTGCTTAGGTTTTGTGTCAATGTAGGTGGGCAGGATTTTCAGTGGTTTGGTAATTAAGACATAGTAATCACCCACGATAACAGCTAACACAATGTAAATACTTTCATTATGAAATATCCTATGAACAGCCAAACAACTGAAAAGATGTTTCCTTTTGAGTGTTGCCTGCTTCCCAGAAAAGTAGATGCTGTGGAAAAGCTGGATCCAGCATCTGACTCTTTGAACTTTTAGTTCTTTAATCTTGTTTCAATGGCTTGCCATACTACCGGTTAATGCTGGTAATTATCAGGGGTGTGTCATCTGACATACCTTCCTTTCTACAGAAAAATTTTTGCAATTTTCTAGAGAACTTTGGGTTCACCATCTCTGGAATTTGCTTGAGCTATGTCACCTTAACCATCAATACAGGGACTTGAAACTTTTCTAATTTTGGAACTAGCCCCATATCTACAGATTTGTGAATCATTTTCTTGATGTAAATATATATATATGTAGATATGTATACAGTGTCATTTATATTATGTATGTATAGATTTATTAAATGGGATACATATTTAATAATGCAATAAACATGAAAAGAAGATGGAAGGTATAGAAAGAGTCAATGTGGCACAAAGAACTGCTCAACATTTCACCACACCTGGAGGTAGGTATGCGCAATAACCAATGGTGCTGAAGAAAGAAATTCAAGTTTTTCTAAAAACATTGGGCAAAACAAACTCTCTGGAGTCAATATAATGCCAATTGGTGTGTTTCAAAAGCTGGTGAAGATTTGGAAACATTTGTTTACCTATGTCAGGAAATTTGGAATACAGCTATGTGGCCAATTTACTGGAAGACTTCCATATTTGTACCCATTCTAAAAAAAAGATAAACCAAAATAATGGTCAAATTAAAGAGCATTATCAGTGATATCACAGGCCAGAAAAGGTGACTGGAGATCATCCAAGAATGGTTGCAGCAGTACATTGACAGGGAGCTGCCAGATTTCAGACTCGATTCAGAAAAGGACATGAAAAGAAAGGTTAACTTTGCCGATATCAGATGAACTTTGGATGAAAGCAGAGAATATCAGGAATGTGTTTACTTTTGTTTTATTTCTTATTGAACTATGTGGAACATAAACTATGGATAATCTTGGAAGAATGGGAATTTGAGAACATGTCATTGTGATCATGTGGACCTTGTACCTGGATTTAGATGACATTATGAGAATGGACCAAATGGAATACAACATGGTTTATAATCAGGAAAAGTCTTCTACCACACTAGTTCACATTGTATGCTGAGCAAATCATTAAAGAAGCTGACTTATATGAAGAAGAATGTGACATCGGGATTAGAGGAAGACTTACTAACACTCTGTAACATGCAGATGATCCAACCTTGGTGGCTGAAAGTGAAGAGGACTCCAGGCACTAGCTAGTGATGATCTAGTCTCAGCATAATCTGATTCAATGTCAAGAAAACCAAAATACTCAAAAATAAACCAATAGCTCATGTCATGATAGGTGGAAAAATGAGTCATGTTTCATGAGATATTGTCTTGCTTAGATCCAGAACCAATGGAAGCAGCAGTCAGGAAATCAAAGACATAATATTAGGAAAATCTGTTGCACAAAACATGTCTAGAGTGTTAATAGGCAAAGCTGTTATCTTAAAGATGAAAACAGGCCCAACCCAAGCCGTGGTATTTTCAATTGCCTCACATGCATGTGAACTTTGGACATTGGATAAAGGAAATTAAAAAAAAAAAAGATGCATTTGAGTTGTGTTGGTGGATAATAACATTGAAAGTACCATGGACTACAAAATTCACAAATTGATCTGTTTTGGGATTGATATGACCAGTTCTTAGGTTAAGCCTCATTTTAATTCATTTAACTGGTTTTGCTTTACTAGATAACTCAGTCTAAGACAAATGGGTTAGACTTTTAAATATAATGGTATAAAATGTATAGATATGTGTAATGATTAAGTGACTCTTCAAGGGTACTTTAAAAATCTGCTTTGGCTATAATGAATATTTTAACAGGAAATGAAGAGCACTGTTATCATGTTATTCTGATGTATGTACCTTAAGCTTCAACTATTTCCTTTCTCATGGAGGCTGAAATTGTATGATCTGTAATAGTTTTCCTTCGTCATAATGCTTTCACTTGTGGAATGAGGGATGATAAACTCTCATCCCAGGCTCAGTTTTCCATTGGTTGCTCAGGTGTTTTTGATATTGTTAGGTGCCATCAAGTCTGTCCCCCTTGTGGACTTCAGAAGAAAACACCTCGCGGTCTTGTCGCCTCCTAACAATTTTTCATATGCCTGAGATAACCAATCCAGTCACTGTGTCAATCCATCTCATGGAGGGTTTCCCTCTTTTTCACCGACTCTCCCCTTTGCTAAGCATCATGTTTATCTCTAGGAACTGACTTGATCTGACAACAGAGCCAAAATAAACATGAGAGCCGGCCATCCTTAACACTAGAAGCACTCTGAGCAAACTTCTTCTAAGACAGATCAATTTGTCTTTTAGTAGTGCATGGCTTTCAGTATTCTTTTTCAGCAACACATTTCATATGCCATCATTTCATTATCTTCTTTATCCAATTTCCAATTTTCACATCCATACAAGGTGGTGAAAAATACTATGGCTTGAGTCATGTCCACTTTCATCCTCAAAGTACTATGCTTGCTTTCAATACTCTAAAGAAGTCTTGAGCAGCAGATTTAGCTAAAGCAGCAATTCTCAACTTGTGGGGTTCAATCCCTTTGGGCATCAAACAACCCTTTCACAGGGGTTGCCCATTCATAACAGTAGCAAAATTATAGCTATGAAGTAGCAGCAAAAATAATTGTATGTTTGGGAGTCACCAGAGCATGAAGAAATGCATCAAGGGGTCATGACACTAGGAAGATTGAGAACTATTGATCTAATGCAATGTATATTTTGAGCTCCTGTCTGCTATTTCCATGAGCATTGATTGTGAAGCTAAGCAAGACAAAACCCTTGACAGTTTAAAGCTTTTAAACATATATCATATTGCCTATTGGTCCAGTTGTGAAGATATTGGTCTTTTTCTATTGAGTTGTAATTCATACTGGACTTCAGCTGCAAGTGCCTGAAGTATCTCCACTTTCAGCCAGCAAGTTATATATTTTTGGTCATTAATAAGCCTTCTGCCAATCCTGATGCCAAATTCTTCTTCATATAAGCCAGCTTATCTAATGATTTACTCAGCATAGAGTTTGAAAAAGTATGGTGGAAGTAGAACCTTGTAATATACCTTTCCTGATATTGACCCATGCAGCATTTCTTTATTCTGTTTGCACAACTTCCTTCAGATACAAGTTCTGAAGGAGCATAATGAAGTATCCTGGAATCCCCATTTATCTCAAGATTATTCATAGTTTGTTCAGATCCACACATTCAAATGCTTTGACATTGTTAATTAAATTAAATGTCTTTCTAGTAATCTCTCTTTTCCCGTCAGGATCCATCTAATGTCAGAAATTACATTCCTTCTTCCAAATCCTTTTCTGAATCTAACCTGAACCTCGGTAGCTCCCTATCAATGCATAGATGTACCCTTTTTAGATGTACCCTTTTTCTTCAGCAAAATTTTAATTGTATGTGATATCAGTGATCTTTTTCTATGATATGCGTATAAGTTCAACTTCTTTGCAATTATTTTGATGCATTGAACATTAATGACAGAAGACCATTGAGCTGTGGGAAGACATCAAGAGAATTATCCTGAAGAAAATAAAAAGTCATGGAAAAGATAGAGAAGGAAAATATCAATTTGGATATCAGTGAGACTGATAAACTTCCTGTTAAATCTAGATTAAATAAGGCAAGGTACAAAACTGATGAACTTAAAGAGATGTTTCTTACATCAAGACCTTCTTCAATACTTACCCCTAGGAATAGAGCACAGAAGATATGGGCACTATAGCAAAATGTGGTGAAAAAATTAGATGTTGTCTGGCTATCAGACAAAGAGCATCTGGAGTCTTACAGACTTGTCTCCAAAAAAGCAGCCATTTATGTGAGATGTCAATTAAGCTCACATCAAAGAAGCACAACATTATCACTCACAGAAGGATTGTAAATCATATAATCTGAAGTTGGAGGGGTTAGTATCACAGCAGGCAATGGAAGAGAGTAGGGATCCAAGACATATTGGTGGAATCTACATAGGAAATAAGTCCTCCACCCATTAACAGAGGGATGGGAAGAAAGTAATTACTAAACAGTGAATTAGCAAGATGATTATAGAAAATCAAAAGGAAAAACTTGATTTATATGGTTAAAACCTAATCAACTTATCACCTCTCTGATACATGCGAGGCCTGATATCACTTTCAATGCTTTCTGTTATTTTTTGTTGCTGTTTGTTCAAATTGGAATTTATCTTGGGTGAGTTATGTCATTGGGGGTCACTTTTTTGAACATTTGCTATATGTCTTTCTGCTTTTCAGTCTTTGAAACCCAGATTGAGGAGCTTATAAAGGCAGCAGGTAGAATAAAGGTTTCAAGGTAGGGGGTGTACAATGGGGGTGGGAGCCACTATCAAGGAGTTCAGGAAGGTGATGGATGTTTTGAAGTTGATTGTACTAGCAATTGTACAATAATGCTGGATGTGTTGACCTCTCAACTGATATGATACATAAATTAACTCCCAATAAAAGCAGAACAATCCATAAAAAATTCAAAATATAACATAAAAATGAAATGTGCAATGACTTAAAATACCAAAACAAAGCACACACAGTATATCTTTAACCTAAGAACCTTAAGAGTAAATTCAAGTTATGGTTGCAACATTGAAAGATTGTAAGGATAAATATTGAATGATGCAAGATGTATCAATGCAAATGGAAAGAACACACAAAGACACTGTCCTGATAAAAGTTGCCAAAATTCCACCATTTCAGGGGGTTACACATAAGCAAGAATCATTGGTGCTACTGAAGGAAAAGTTCAAGCTAATACATTGAAACCATTAGCGAAAAACAAGGCATCTGGTACTTATGAAATATGATTCCAATAGTTTCCACAAGCTCATGAAGTACTGGGGACACTTACTCATCTCTGTCAGGATACTTGGGTGGGTAGCTACTTGCCAAATGTGTAGAAGAGATACATATTCATACCTGTCCAAAGAAAGGTGACGGTTATCTCAACTTGGCTGACTCCATTCAGAGAAGATAGCACTTCCTCAGTCACATTCCAGTGCCTTCTGCTCCAAAGACTGATCTTCTGGCACTATCTCTAACAATGCTCATACAGACATATTTCTTCATTCATAGTTTTTATTCTGTTCTTCTTGACCTCTCTCCCATACTCATGAAAATTCCTGTTGCCCTGTGATTTTAAGATTCTGTGACTCAGTCGAGTGCAATTTGAACTCACTTTGGATGCAAATCAAATTTGTTGGCCATGGTATAGTCTAAAAGATCTGATGATGCTTTTCCTCAAAATCACAATCTTTCATATATGGAGTCATTATGAATATGAATCTACCTGATAAAAACTAATAGCAATAATATGATTTCAAAAAAGAAGCAAAAACTACAAAAAAATCAAAAAAATTAGATGGGTTGCATCGCTTGATCTAATGAATCCAATTATCTTTTTCTTCCTAAAATGATGCTGTGTCTTCCAATGTTAGCTTACTGACTTTTTCTGCATGTCTATTACCATTGTTCTGAGCAGCTCACTGCCATAATGCTGAATCATTGCTTCATAGGCTTGTTTACAGCTGTTTCATGTTCTCTGAGAGGAAAGATGTCTTTTCTGTAGCCAGCTCCTTTCTGTACATATTTTGCTCACTTCCCCAAAGGGTTAGCTCTCACAGATTTTGAATCATAATAGATATTTCTCTATGGATAAGTTTTATATTTTATTCCTGAATGTATTATATTTGAGCTCTAAGCATGTTGGTTGATTTATGTATGGTTTGATTCTTTGGTGGTACACAGGTTGTATTCTGAATTACAAGCTAACCTTTTGTTTTTATTTTAAATTCTATATCTGGAACCTGTTGAAACTTAGTTCCAAATGACTAATATACTGATTAGAAATAGTTCACAATAGTGCTCTGAGTAACAATGACCTAGCTTCAGTAAAATATGAATCATTTATTCTATGTAATTTTTTTCCAAATAAGATTAGACAAGTGATAATCTCAAGTATGGTATTAACTTATGCTCATTATGTAGGATTTTACTGACATTCTTAAAGAATGCTATGATTATAACTATCTCAACCTTTGTCCACATTTGTCATACATCATTTGTACATACATACTAAGATATGACATAATAGACATGGAGAAAAAAGAACTATTTTAAGTTTAAGATATGCAATGTAAATACAAACATTCAAATAATTCTGGAGTATCTAAATATCAAACTATTGTGACAGTTATTTACTTTTATTCAAAACTTGATTAATGTTAGGTTTTGAATAGTCATATATAACATAGACAGGTGGGCACTTCACTTAGGAGAATGAGAAGAGTTTTCTAAAATCACTGAAAACAAGCACCTATTTGTATTTCCAAATATGGCTTTATTTTTGACAAAAAAGAATAAGCTAGAGTAAAGACTGTTGCTTTCATTTGGTGCCATTGATTCAGTTTTGACACATAGCTACTCTGCATACAACAGACCGTACCACTGCCTGGTCCCATGTCATCTTCACAATTGTTACGTGTGACCCCATTGTTACAGCCACATTGTCAATCCATCTTATTGACCTTCCGCTTTTTCATTGGTCTGTACTTGACCAACCATGAGGGTTTTCTCCAGGGACTGGCCTTTCCTGACTGAAAAGATGGCCAGAATACCTAGACAGAGTTTCTTACTCATTGTCTCTAAGGAACATTCTGGTTGTATTTCTTCCAAGTCACATCTTTTTGGTTTTTTGGTGGTGTATAGTACTGTTGATGATTTTTTTGCCAACACCATAATTCAAATGCACCATTTTTCTCCAGTCTTCATTGTTCAACTCCCAACTTACATATGCATATTAGGCGATTGACAATCCCAGAATTGGTTCATATCAGGAGTTATTTTAGTTCTCAATGTCACTTCACTGCTTTTCAAAAGTTTAAACATGTCTTGTGTGGCATATTTACCTAATTTGATGTCACATTTGATTACTAGATCATGTTGTTTCCAGAGCAAAGATCAGTTTTCCCCAAACAGTAAAATATCAAGAACAAATAATATTGAGGGGTGGAGGAGGAGAGTGATATAAAGTTCAAGATGTGGTTAGGCAAGCCTTGGTTTGGGTAATTTTGGGTTGCTGGCAAAATAATACCTTTATCATGTTATAATTTTAAAGGTTTGCTTTATAAAAGCAGTATAAAACAAAAACTTTTCCCTCCAATATTCTTTCTGTAAAGTTTACAATGTGAGAATAAAATGTGAAACTGCTATTTCAGACAAGGAGATTTAAGAGAAATAGAAGAAATGCCCTTGAAAGGTTTTAGAAATCCATAAATTTCAAATCTAATTTCCATTTCCAGAGAAACCTTAAATCAGTACAGGAAAATAATAGCATAGTGATTTTTACTTATATGTCATTCCTTCAAAATACTGGAGTGATTATCATCATTTTCTTTATAATCAGTCTTAAAGAAATAGCATGTCTCTTCAATTTTTTTACTAGAAAATAACAATATCCTGGCACAACATGAGTATACAGTTATTTTGTAAACTTGAATTTTAATAAAACATTGGGTAAACAAATCAAAGGGCTTTAATATATATAGCTAGATCTGAAACATTAACTCATAACTATGTTTACACAACAAGAAATAGTTGAGACCTTAACAGAAAGACATTTTATATGTTTGCTAATTAAAAACATTAATGAAAAGGTGTGATTTCCTCAGGCAACTCTCTCATTATGAACAGCAAACTGTATAACTTTTCCTAGGAGCTGGAAATGGAAACCCAAGCTGGGCAGGCATAGGAGTTTTCACAAGACAGATGGTCCCAGTGCAAGGAAAGGAGCATATTATTTTACCCTAAAGAGCACATGTATATAGCCTTTACAATGCTTTGTGGCAGTATGTGTTGCTTAGTGTTTGCAGATATGATAACTCATGGAGGGATTTAGGTTTGATTTCACCATTGATGTATATTTTAATATTTAATTTAAATTGATAACCAAATGACTTATCTTAGATATGGCCTATGTGGCAAGCTTGGCAGAAAACATGGCTATAATCAAGTGCAATAGCTGTATGTATTATGCAATCCCTAGTAGAGAATTCTAAAAAGAAAAACAGTCAAATTCTCTGCTTCCCTGGGAAAACTAAATGCCAGATAACATTTATCTTACAAAACCCCTTGTTGATGTGTGGCACAGAATGTAAGTTGCTCATTAGTCTTTTATTAGGGTAATCCATTTCTCTTGCTATGGGGTAGACAACAGGATGCAGGAGTTTAAAAGATGTTATTTTTCTAGCACTAATAGACAAACACTTAATACATAATGCACTTAACATACTATGATTTACACAAATTACCCCCTGGTTTTGTTCCCAGCAGACATATCTTGGCATCTCATGGAACCGGAGATTGGAACATCTGTGCTATTACTGAACAAATCTCTTTCTAGAAGTTGTTCTGCAGCAATACCATACGGTGGGAATGTTTTCACATTTCTTTCATTCATTAGACATTACATGAAAAGATTTGTAGAATTACCAACAAAGAAAACAGAGTGGAGTAAAACCACTTAAAATTTCTTTATTAATTTGCTTTCCCGATGATAATATGAATAGATTATTATTACAATTTACTCATTTAACTTTTGTAAAAAATAAAGTAGTAGTAAAAATAATACATAATATAGAATCTCCTATGGACCAGACATTTTTCTAATCAGTTTATATATAGTATTTATCTATTAACCAATGACTTGCCAAGTGATAACCACTATACATTTGTTTCTCATAAGAAATAATAAAGCAATATTTTGAAATTTTATCTTTCAGTGAAAATAAACTGTACAATCTTAATAGCACTGTACATAGATTGAAATTTAAAAAATATTATATAATAGTAAGAGAGTATTTTTCTACATTATTTCTTTAAATGCCTTATTCAAATCCAGACTTATCTGAAAAGATATCCAGAGCATATCTTTATAAATATGTTGGGGGTACTCTGGGAAGATGGCCGCCAGATAGGAAGCCCAAGCCCGGAGCTCCTGGAGATCGGTGAGTGGGGGTGACACGGGGAAGGGTGGGGCTCTCAAATTGGGTTTTATGACTCCAGAAACGCTCAGAGCCCTCCTCTGAACCAGGAGCAGGCTCAACCAGCATGCCCGCGCTCCCCATGGACGCAGGCACAAACGCCTCATGCACAGACCCTGCGGGTTCTTTGTGCCAGCGGGATCCAGGGCACTGCTCTGCGACCCTGAGAGCTGGGACCTGCAGTTAACCAGCGCCTGCACATAATCGCAGACCAGTCCTCCTCACCCCAAGGTGCCCAGGGGACACTCCACGCAGACCCACACCTCTCGCTCCGCACCCCCAGGGACTCCTGTGTCCCCAGCACAACGGAGGGCCAGCCCTTCCCCCACCCCGGAGGCCCACGCCCAGGCGACCTTAAGGGCGCCACCACTGCCCAGGATAAGATCAAGCCATCCCCTAAACCCAAGCATGCCCACCTGGACCACACTTTCTAACAGTAGCAGAAGGAACACCCGCACTCTCCACAGTCAGCGGCACTTCTCACAGAGGCTGCCTGTTCAGGGCACCTGTCCCAAACCCTTCAACAGAGAGGCCCGCTTTACATTGTCTACTGGGTAAACAGCCAGCCCCTCCTCCCCACCCCAGAGTACTAGAGGATTTTTTTCCCACCTATCTGTGGCAAGAGCCCCTAGCCAGGAACAGACCACCCAACTCCCACCCCATCCCCTAAACCCACTCCCCTGCTCAGCCAACACACTCCCTCACATCTGCAAGGCCTAGCTGCAAACAGTGCCTGAGGGAGGCTATAATATAAGACCAGCCTCCTAAAGAGAGACCCCAGGGCCACAAAACACCAAGGAAAATGCCACCTAATACGAATAAATCAAACAAAAAACAGCTAGCAGCTTCCACAGTATCAAGAAAAGAGAAACTGGATCCGATGCAAGAAGATCAGCTGGACCTAACAGCAGTCATAGAAAATGCGGAGATCGATCAACCACAGAAAGAAATCTTCAA
>PVJH01035652.1:0-19460 GCA_004026705.1 Nesogale talazaci
AAGCCCCAGTTTCTCTGAAGTTAACAGAGGGAAAGCAGCACAGTGAGATAGATGATAGATAGATAGATAGATATTCTTTCTGTAGAGTGTTTGTTGCTCGGCTAAGAGCACGTCTTTTCTGATAGGACTTTGTCTTTCTTCCCACAATACTTACATGACATGTATGATTTTTATTGATAGAAAAAGTATAGAGTCTTCCTAACTGTAAGCCACTGATTTCTGTCTCACCTTTCTGTGCTTCACACTGAGATTAAGAGCTTTCCAGAGCCAGAGGACGCGAAAAAGGACAGGAGGGCCTGGTAGAGACTGGTGTGGCATATCGGATCATCATGGAATACAAAACTTAGGACCTTACTATCAAGAGGATTTTCCTGGATGCTAATATGTTTTTCAGTATCATTTCCATGAATTGTATTGAAGTTTGTTTTGGAAGTGAACTTAAAACTTTAAAAATCGGGCTGAGCCCCAGTGGCATAAGTGGTTGAGTGCGGGACTGTGGCCCGCGGGCTTGGCGGTTCAAAAAAAACCAGTGGCGGCTCTCAGGAGCAGCACTGGGTAGCTCCCATGACCACCAGAGGGCAGTGATGCCCCCCCAAAAAAAAAAGAAAACTTTAAAAGTCTTAACTAGTGTTACCTCCCATCTTCCCTCCAAAGAAATAAAGATTTACCTGGATTTGTAATCAAGCAGAGACTATGAGGTTAGAATCAGGAGCCCCCTTGTATAGTGTTTGTGTTTTGGCCTGTTAACTAGAATCAGTGATTATTTCAGGGTGAGTTATGTATCTTTCAATGTTTTCATGCTGTAACACATTTTGAGTCTGGGGTTTGGTTTTATGTTCACCTTTGATTACAGGCTAATAGGAATGATGGTTCAGTCCTTAAGAAATCACACTGGTGTTTTTATGTACAACTTAATGAAGCATAACATTTTAAAGCTCCATGTGAGATTTTTATTTCTGTAGATATGAAAGCAAATTCTCTTCTCCACATAGCCTCCAGGGCCGTGCCTGGTCGGGCCCTTGCCTGCCTCCCTAACCTTGTCTTGTGTTCCTCCTCCTCCCCACCCCTCCCGCCCCCCATGCTCACTCGACCCAAGCAGAGTAGCCTACTCTTTAGTCTTCAGACCTGCCGCCATATTTCCTCTTGGAGCTTGGTTTCTTTGGCTCACTGCATTACTCTTTCTTTAATCTTCAAGTTAGTGTCATCTCTCCTCCCCCAAACCCTCTAACATCAAGTTGATTGCCATCATAGCAACCCCATAGAACAAAGCAGAACTGCCCCCCTTACGTTTCCAAGACTAAATCTTTGCAGGATCCAGTAGCTTTATCTTTCTCTTGCAGACCGACAGGTGGATTTGAACTGCTGACTCGTTAGCAATAAAGATTATCTCATGGTGCCACAGGGCTCCATTCTCCTGCCTAGCTGGTTATTATCTCAGAACAGTCTCAAACTCACTGCCGTCAAGTTGATTCTGACTCGTAAAGACCCTACAGGACAGGGTAGCCCCACCTCTGGGTTTCGGAGACTGTGACTCATGGGAGTAGTGAGCCTCCTCTTCCTCCCGTAGAGCGGCTGTGTGTTTTACTTACTCCCTTTGATTCTAGCAGATCACCCTTCAGCCGCTATGCTACCAGGGCCCCTTAGCCTATTACAGACCCCATTTGTTCCATCACAGTGCTTAGCAAAGCCCGAAGGGCCCTGTTTGGCGTACTCATTTACAAGTATACAAATAGAATCATTTGTAGACTCAGTCCTTGAGGATCTTGTTTACTCCTGTACTTGTAATATCTAAGAGATGTTTTAGTCCATATTTGTTGAATAAGTATATAAATGAAGAAAATATCAAAATGAACCAGTCAATCCCATGCCTCTTCTTTTATTTCTACAGTAGCATTTCCTCTGATTGACAGCCTGACTCGGGTCTTACAAATGCTCCAGCGTTACCAGAATAAACCCGAGAACTCAGATGGCGACGGAACTGAGAAGCCTGACTTAAAGGGAGATGATTTACACTGGAACATCTTAAAGGATATTTCATGTGAATTTCTTTCTAATATTCTTCAGGCATTGACAAAGGTATGGAAGATTTCTTTAGCATCAAGGAAATATGGATTGGTTCATGTTCCAAACTTTAGTAGTTTTTTTTTTTTAATATAGGAAAATAGCATAGTTCTAGTACATAATAAACTTGGGGAAAATAGAGAAAAAGGAAAATTTATCAAGCTTACGGTTATTATCTTAAACCAGCGTTGTGGTTTGGTGTCATTTTCTTCAAGAGTTGGCCGATGTCTCCTCCTGTCCCGGGAGCTCTGGTGACAGAAAGTCACACGCTGAGCTGCTAGCAGCCGGGGCGGCAGTGTGAGCTCCCCAGCTGTGCCCCTGCAGAAAGATGAGGCTGTCTCCCCCGGAAAGCTGTGAAGTCCTGTGAAGGTTTAAGGTCTTACAGACCCAAAGGGGCAGTTCTGCTGTGCTCCCTTGAGTTGCTCCGAGTGGGAATGACTTGATGGCAGTGTTGTTTATTTATGTAACCCAGTCTTTGTGCTTTGCATAGACTGCCTCTCATACAGTATATTGTAAGCACTTGCCCCGACTCTCGATCAACTCATTCAGAAGCATTTCGCTAAGAGCTAGATGGCTACTGTTCAATTCACCAAGTAATCGATTCTCAAAATTTATCATAGTCTTGTTTTTAAAAAGCAGGGATTTCCCCCACCTATGTTTATCGAATGTTAGCGTTTTCTTCCTTTGAGCATAGTCTTTATTTTTGAACATATTCTTTTTATCCGTGTATTTTATGTGGTTGACTTTAACTGTGAAGAGCACATTCATCACTGAAAATATAAAAATAGTATTCCTTGAAACAAGTTATCGGGATTTGGATGGTGAACTCTCCAAGAGCCCTCCTTCCCGCCCCCCGTGCCTGGGGCGAGCTCACCTGACGGCCTGGCGGCAGCATTGCATTTCGGCTGTGTCGCTCGGCTCCTCAGCAGGCCAGTAGCTGCTCCTCGGGAGAAAAATGAGCTGCAAGCTCCGAAACGCACGGAGGGAGCTGCGTCCTATCCCGGCGGGGCATTCTGAGTCATCATCAGACGCTGAGGAGCATGCAGTGGGGAAGTGGAAAGCGGAATGGTGGTGGGGCCTCAGATTGAGTCATCCGGGATGGCGGTGGGGTCAGGAGGGAAATGTGTACCCATTGACATTTATTCATCTGACTTTTTTATTCACTGACGCCGAAATTCCCGCTGATGATTTTAACTCTTTCGGTGGTGTTCATTTGTTTTAGGAGACTGTGGCACAGGGTCTAAAGGAGGGCCATTTAAACAAACAGAAGTGTTCCTGTGCGCTTCAAAACCTTCTTCCTTCCTACAGCCCTATCGTGAGTATGAGTAAACGCTTAAGATGATCAAGGTTAAGAGGACTTTGAAATAGAATGTTTCCAAGCTAAGCGTGTGAACTTTGAGGACCTTGTCAACGAAGCTCGTACTTCCTACTCAGGGGGTCTCATGCTTTTGTTGGATACATGACTGATTCTTGGGACTGGCCTGAATAGGAGTCAACACAGAGTTCACTACATTCCTCACTGTGTGATGTAGTAGATAACAGGCAGAGGCTTCAGAATGTTGGTGGAAAAATAGAACTGTAAGAGACAGATTTTGGGCTGAGCCCCGGTGGCATAGTGGTTGTGCGTGGGACTGCGGCCCACTGGGACGGAGGTTCAATTCCAACAGTGGGGCTGGGCCTCCTACTCCCACCACCGGAGGGCAGTGATTGCCCCCCCCCCCAAAAAAAAAAAAAAAAAGAGACAGATTTTTTTCCCACACACTTTTTGAAGCATCTAAATTGTTGTTGTTGTTGTTGTTGTTGTTGTTGTGAGGTGTCATGAAGTCCGTTCCACCTGGGCACCTTAAGGACAACAGAAGGAAGCACTGCCCCCTCCTGTGTTAGCCTCCCAGTAGCCGGTGTGTTACTCCATCTCTCGAGCCAGGGCTTCCTCTCCGTCACTGCTCCTCTGCTTTACCACCCGTCGTCCCTCTCTCTAGGGATTGGTCTCTCTTGTCGACAAATCCAAAGTACTTGAGCCCAAGTCGCACCATCCTTAGCTGTAAGGAGCATCCTCTTTCTTCCAGGGCGGTTCTACTTGTTCTTTTTTTGCTGTCCACAGCACTTTGAATATTCTTTATCTTCACCATAGTTTAAATCCATCCATTTCTCTTTAGTCTTTGTTTTTCAATGTCCAGCTTTCACAGGCATTGAGACAATGAGACGTATACCATGGCTTGGTCAGGGGCACGTTCATCCTCAAGGTAACATCCTTGCTGTGCAGGGCTCTGCAGAGGTCTCGTGTAGCAGATTTACCTCATGCATCTCTTGATGGCTGCTTCCGTGAGCATTGATTGTGGACGAGATCCCTGACGCCTTTAACATTTTCTGTTTATCAAGATGTTGCCTATTGGTCCACTCGTGAGGATTTGGGTCTTCTTTACACTGAGTCATAATTAATGCTGAAGGCTGCTAGCAGCCCTTGATCCTCATCAGCCACGTATTCTAGGTACTTCTCACTTTCCGCAAGTAAGATTGTGTCACATACACATCTCAGGTTGTGAATAAGTCTTCCTCCAAGTCTTCTTCATATAAGCCAGCTTCTCTGATTATTTGTAGGCAGATTGAATAAGTATGGTGAGAGGATGCACTTTTCCTGATTTTAAACCGTGCACTATGCCCTTGTTCCATTCACACAGCTGCCTCTTCATTCATGATCGGATTCCTCATGAGCAGAAGGAAGTGTTCTGGAATCCCCATTCTGTTTTCTCAAGACTATAGTTTGTTATCATTCACACAGTTTAATGTCTTTGCATAGTTGATGAAGCAAACATCTTTCTAGCATTCTCTGCTAGATCCATCTGATGTCAACATGTCTTCTTCTGAATCCACCCTGAACCTCCAGCAATTCCCTGCCAATGTACTGCTGCAACTGTTGTTGGATGATCTGCAGCAAAATTTTACTTGTATATAATATTTTCACATTGCATGGGATCATTTGTCTTTGGAATGGGAGCTCTTCCAGTAAGTTGGTCAAGTAGCTGTCTTTCAGATTTCCTGGAATAGAGGAGTGAGTGCTTCCAGTCCTTCCTCAGCTATTTGAAACACCAGCTACTCCTGCAACCTTGTTTGTAGGCAGGCTCGCAGTGCACTTTGGACTTCTTCCCTCAGCACCGTTGGGCTTGCTCATATGCTATCGCTTGGAATGGTTGGATGTCAACTAGGTTTTTGTGTGTATGTATAGTGATTGTATTCTTTCCATCTTTTTTTTTAATGCTCATATTTCAAGTATTTATTTGGGTATGTTTACACATGGTAGGTTTTTTTGTTTTGTTTTAAATCATTTTTGGGGAATTCTTAACGTTCTCATCATACTCCATCATATATCCATTGTGTTAAGCACATCTGTACAAATGTTGCCATCATCATTTTTAAAATATTTTCTTTCTACTTGAGTCCTTGATATCAGCTAGTTTTCCTCCCTCCCTCATGAACCCTTGATAATTTATAAATTATTACTATAGGGAAATGAAGTATAGAAGCTTGAAAACGAAGGGATGGACGATTAGGAGGTTGCCATGAAGGATAAGTTCTGGCTTAAGAGCAAAGGGAGAATGATGAGGGATGGTCATTTCGTGGTGCTGCAGAGTTCAGGCGGGACTATTTCTGCCCTCTGGCGGTTGATTGGCACTTAGCCATGAATGGTATAGACACCACAGATAAAACAATCATATAGGGCTGAGCCCCGATGGCGTAGTGGTTGTGCGCGGGACTGCGGCCCACTGGGACGGAGGTTCAATTCCAGCAGTGGGGCTGGGCCTCCTACTCCCACCACCGAGAGCAGTGATACCAAAAAAAAAACCAAAGCAATCTTATAGTCAGTGATATGAAACCCCCTCTCCCTCCACATGTATTTACTTGTTCTTTTGTTGAACCCATAGGTGGAAGATTTCCTTAAAGTCCTACATGATGCTGATAAGACCCTTGCTGATGACTTGAAGAAAAGCTTCCCAAGTTTGAAGGATTCGATTTAAAAGTAGAATTCGAATTTTCTCTACCCAAGAAATAAACCTCATTTTCCTTCCTAACACTTGAAATGGACACGCAGGAAATAGCGGTGCAAAGCCCATGTTAGGCCATAATTGCCCGCTGTTACACTCCTGCCCATCTTCTTCCCTCTCCTTCATCTCCCGTTTCATCGTCACTTTCACACTTCAAAGCAAACCACCATAGGCCCCGTCTCCTTTACATGAAGAACACAAAGATGTAAATCTATCCTGAGGATCTTTTCAGGATGTTTGAGGAGTTGGTGAGGACTCTGACCTTTCCATTTTGATTTTTATGTGAGAATTTTGTATTTCTTGCCAGTGCACTCAACTGTACTCGCAAGAGACCTTCCTCTAGTGGTGTGAGCAGATAGCGTCTCTGTGACGGATGCATTAAGTCCAGAGGTGCGTGGTCCAGGCCTGTTACAATGTCTCAGGAACCTTGACCCCTTTACCTTTCCACCTGGTCTGCCAGGTAGGCCTTTGTGTGTGTGTTCATTGTCATGGTTACAGACGCTCACTTCTCTGGGAGACGGTCGCCTCTGTCCACATTCATGGAGGGAAACTGAGAAAGAGACCAAGCGGTTTTTCTGTTTGGGAAGCAGAATGTACCCTGTGACATAAGTTGTTTGTTTTGTTTTGATTTTTCTAAAGAAGACTTTTCCTTCCTATCCTAAGAGAGAAAAGCAAGGTTTGGCATGGTTGGCAATCCTGTCTCAGCAATTTAACGAGTGGAATTTGTCATTTTACGCCAGCTTCTTGATAAAAAGTTGCTCAAAAGTTGTTGCTGTCAGTTTTACTGCACTTCAGGAATTCTTTTTTTTTTTTCCAGTATGGAACTAGAAATACCAATATTCTGAGTCAAAGTCATTCACCAAATCTTAGTGCTATTCCAGTGGTAGAATTTTTGGAAATGAGTTCTCAAAAAAATGATTTTTACGTTGAGATTGAGTCACCACTTCTGAATGTTTCACCCACTCTGCTAAACACAAACACCTACACCCCCACCCCCACCCCCCCACCCCCCTTTTCAGGAGGGCTTCATTGTCACGTGCTTCCAGAGACATCATTGCTGCACGTAGCCGCAGTAACCAGGCTGTATGATTATAAATCGTGAAATCGGTCATTTAGCAGACGACAAGGAAAGGCCAGTGTGAATAGCCAAGCCCACTTGCTGCACCTCTTCGGAGTTCACCTCTTCAGCTCATCTCAGGGCCTCCGAGGCTGCAGCCCCGATCCTGCGGCACCCTTGTTTGCCCGGTGTGCCTTTTGACAATGAAAACACGGACAATTCCATGATTGGCAGCAAAGAACACATTTTCTAGTTTGGAAGATAACTTGAAAGGGCTGTTGCTGAGAAAAAAGGAACGGTAAAAGTCAAAGCTTAGAGTTAAGACTCTGCTGGGTAGATTTACCAGGTGTGTATTTGTATCAGTGGTTTGTTTTATAATCATTTTATTGGGGGCTTTTAGAACTCTTGTTACAAACCATACATCAATTGTATCCGACACGTTGGTACAGATAGTCCATCGTTCTTTTCTAGACATTCCCTTTCCATTGAGCCCTTGAGATCAGCTCCTTTTTTTCCCCAACCCTCCCAGCCCCTGATAGGTTCTAGATGGTTAATTAGATCAGTGTTTTTTGTGGGACTGTTGTTAACATGAGATTTCAAGGCACCAGTGAAACCATGCTTCTGCCTACTGGCTGATGTTAAAACCCTGTAAGTTGAAGTTATGTTGCAGATGTACTCCAGGTTGCCCACACTGTTTGCCTGCCTGCTCACGGGTCTCACATCCCTGCTGGTGAGAGCATGCTTTGCAGGGGGGGCACAAGCACCTTGGATGTCTGAGGGCGGGGAGCCACTGTGGTGATCCTGCGACCACATACTCGTCTTTCATGTCGGCCTCGGCCCTGCACTTTGTTACTTATTACTGTTGTGATATTACGCGGTGGTATTTTCGTAGTATTTTTATATGTTTAAAAACTTTCTCGATTGACAGAAAATAAAGTGATTTTTGTCAAACTACAAAGCATCATTAATTGTTTGAAAACTTTAAAGTGCTATGATAGAAAAATTCAATCCCTACTGCCCCGCATCACTGACTTAAAAATTTTTTTAATACTTGAATTTGTTGGAGTGATATTTTTGAAATGGTGTTTTTTCCAGAAGCATAAATATGAAATTTGGAAATGTTTTCCTTTCCTGTACTAGTTTGCTGAGGAAGCAAAGAATTGCAAGAGGAATTGGAATTCGTTTTTTGTCATAGGCTTATCATGAAAGGGGCTTCAAAAAGTTTGTCCAGAGCAAGGAAAAGGGGAGAAAGGAAACCAAAAGTCCCAGTGGCACAGTTTCCAGGACACATGTCCCCGGTCAAACTCGACCTCGATGTCCTGAGACCAGAGGAACTTGATGGTGCTGGCTACCACTGCTGACCACCTGGAAAGGGATCACAATAGGAAGCCCCAACACTGAATCAGAATCATTAACAAAAACACAACCAGGCTCTGGTTAGAAACTGATGGAACCTCTAAGACTGGCCCTGAGTCACTTTATAAACTTGGGACTAATCCACTTGCCCCAAACCACAGACAAGTCTACCAGGGGAACCTATACCAGGAAAGTGTACTCATTAATGCCACTGGTAGATGTTTAGGAGGCAGGAAGGCGTGGGGAAGAGGGGTGACTAGAAAGGGAATGCAGTGAGGAAAGGAGATGAGTGCCTGTACCTTATGGGGGTTCAGGTAACAGGAAGCACAATGTGTGTGAGTGGTTGGATGGAAAACGTTTGCTCAGGACGCTTTCATCCCGGCCGTACCAGGAAGTTACAAACTAGAGCTGATGCCATCACTGTGATCCTCGTAGTTCTTGCCCTGACTAGGAGGCTTTTGCCATGGGGAGTGTTAGTAACCCCTACCCAAATAGCAACCACGTTAACAGGAGGGGGCTTCAGGAAGTTCTTGGGAAAGATGAAGTAAATAGAAAACGGATTGTTTCCAGCCATTTGAAATCCTCATGTGTTTGAGCCCTTTACAATAATGCCTTTGTTGGTGGTCTTTCATGACATTGCATGAAAAGCTGCTTCCAGGTAGAGAAGCAGTATAGTAGAATTTTAAATGTGGACAGCTAATTGAAAATGACCAGGTTTCACTCATTGGGCTAGTCAACCTGCAAGAGCCTGGGGGCAGACCTCAAGCAGACACCAGGAGAGGCGAGGCCTTTGCAACTCTCTCACCTTACAATATTCCTGCATGGTTTGGCTGCCTCAGATTCCCTGATACCTGAGAGAGGTGCTCACACTTTTTCAGCATGCGAGCTACTTATAAAATGACCATGTCAAAATGATTTGTCAACTACAAAGGCAAGACATTTATTGCATTTATTCATAAATACATTGAGAATTAATTATTTTTCTTTTTTTGTTTTTTTGGACATCACTGCCCACTGGTGGTGGGAGTAGGAGGCCCAGCCTTTGCTCCGTGGAGCTGGAATTGAACTTCCATCCCAGGGGGCCGCAGTTCTGCGAACAATCACTACGCCACCGGGGCTCAGCCCGAGAATTATTTATATGTACAATGTATGTTTATGTACCTTGCATAACCACACGAGTCCATACTGCACAACACAACACTATTAATAATGTACATTTTTTGTGATGACCTGAGTTGACTTTGATGACTTGCAGTGAATGGAATGAGCCAGGGATGCATAGTCCAGACAGTAGCTGCTGACAGCCAGTCTCAAGCACCCTTCCAAATGATCATCGGTCATGGTGGAACGGTACTTGGGACTTACTGATCTTTATGTGGAAAAAGGCTGACTAAGTAGAGGCGAATAATGCACTCGAGGAGGTAGCATATTTTCTCATGTTTAGGTACTTTCCCCTCTGCGAATAAGTTCCGGAACTTCATGCACTCTGAACTTTAGCTGAATGTCAGCTTGTAGAGTCAAAACCTCCCATTCCATATGAAAGTGATACATTTTTGTCTTCTTACTTGGTTCAGTTCTCCCACTCATTTTAACACTCTGGTTTTTTTTTTGAAATTGTCAAGGATTTAATCTTGCTTGGTCCACAATCAATGCTTATGGAAACGGCAGTCAAGAGATCCAATGACACATGACATTAGGTAAACCTCAATACCTTAAAACAGGTGTGTGTGTGTGTGTGTGTGGTTTTTTTTTTTTAGGCATCACTGCCCTCAGGTGGTGGGAGTAGGAGGCCCGCCTTTGCTCCGTGGAGCCAGAATTGAACCTCCGTCCCAGTGGGCCGCAGTCCTGCGCACAGCCACTACGCCAGCAGGGCACAGTCCAACAGTTTTGTTTTTTAACCCATAAGAAACTTTCAAGTGGGCTGAGCCCCGGTGGCGAAGTGGTTGTGCGCGGGACTGCGGCCCACTGGGACGGAGGTTCAATTCCAGCAGTGGGGCTGGGCCTCCTGCTCCCACCGCCAGAGAGCAGTGATTGCCCCCCCCCCCCAAAAGAAAAACTTTCAAGTGAATAGCAGTCCAGAAACTTCTAATTTCACTTGAATAATAATAATAATAATAAAATTCAGGATAACAAAAAAATATGGAATGCTTCATGAATTTGCATGTCATCCTTGCACAGGGGCCATGCTAATCTCTGTATCATTCTAATTTTAGTCTGTGCTGCCGAAGCGAGCACTAATACTCTGTCTTAATATTTAAGAGGAAAAAAACAAGGTCTAAAAGCTGCTGATGATATTAACTTGACAGTTTTGCTGCACTTAGCATAGTTGTTTACACATGCATTTGACACCTTGATTGTATCTGATTGGCTACACTATATATCAATCAATTAAATGATGGGATTGACAATAGGCTTGCATCTATTTTTTATTGCCATGTGATCTACCCACACTACATTTTCGATCGACTAGTAGATCACGATCAACGTATTGAGTACCCCTGCCTTACACGGTCTTCTGCGTTGCTAAAGTGAAGCACCTTAATTTGTTCCAACTATCTTTTTTTTTGGGGGGGGCATCACTGCTCTCCGGTGGTGGGAGTAGGAGGCCCAGCCCCACTGCTGGAATTGAACCTCTGTCCCAGTGGGCCGCAGTCCCGCGCACAACCACTACGCCACCAGGGCTCAGCCCCCCAACTATCTTTTGCTTACATGGCCATAGCTCTGGGAATGTTGTCATATAAAAGTTCAACTTCCATGTAGTTCAAGTTGTTTTGAAAGCCCCGAATTGTGGGATACTAGCCATTCCTCAGGAGAAGTGGTGGTGGAATGGTTTTACCTTGGGCAGTCCTGTCCTGTTCGGTCTTGCCCTCTAGGACTCATGGCCGGGCGGGAAGCCACTCCTGAAGGACCCCTGGTGGCACAGGGGTTACAGCCTCCAGGTCAGTAGTTTGAAACAACCACCTGTTCATTGATTGAAAGATGGGATTTGCTACTCCTTTAAAGACTTACAGTCTTTCATAAAGAATTAGAGTCTCCCATAAAGAATTAGAGTCTCCCATAAAGAATTCCTTCTACTCTGCCCTGTATGGTCACAAGAGTTGACCTTGACTTGATGACAGTGAATTTGGGTTGTTTTGTTTTGCTTTTTGAGGCAATTTCCTCACACCAAGCCCTTATGTCTGCAAAGATAGTGTCTTAACACTGACAATAAACATGCAAATGCTGAGACTGATGTGGAAGAGAAACCTGAGAAGAATGACTATGCAAAGGTTTTGAACTGACAGTGATAGGATAGTGGTGGACAAAGGTGGACAGCAGGCAGAACCCAGGCAAACACGGCAGTCACATGGTATTCAGGTGCTCACAAATCTCTAGTGTCCACTAAAGGTGCACAAGTGGCAAGACTATACTGTTTGATACGGAGAATGTTACCAGACCCGGGAAACCCTGACAGCCCCATGGAATTCCAGCCCACACCAGTTTTGCTACATTAGGGGCCGTGAAAAAGCTTATAGAAAGGTTGAGGGAAGAGACAAATGGAGTTTTCCTTGAGTTTCTTTAAAGGCTTCCTTGCCTGCTGTGCCCACAAATACCGTTTCTGAGTAGCTGCATTGTCCCTGAGTATTTGTGTCTGCAAGACTCCCATAACAGGGCGTTCTCATTTTACTCCAGTTATGTAGTACTCTCAGAAACTACCAGCCTGGAAAGGAGATCTTGTCCCCAGTAGGTGGCACTAGGGTCTGCTGCTTCAAGTCTTTTGTGTCACTCGATGTCCTTGGAGTCAGAGTTCCTGCTGCTAGGATTTGAGCTTTCAGAGGGGCCAGCCGAGCAGCACCAACCTCCCTTCTTGTCATTTTTGAGATAGAACTCTCCTGGCGTCATCACTTTGCTCTTGGTACTTCTCCAAGATATTTAAATAGTTTTATTGGCCCCTAACCCACATATCACACAATTCAATCATTCAACCATATCAAGAAGAATTGTACAATCATTACCACAATATTTATCCAAATTTGAGAGAGAATCTTGTCCAGCTACTGGTTAGGCAGTTATGGGTCCCTGACCATGTGATGGGTGATGACTTTGGCCTAGTGTGCATCTCTGGTACAGACAATGTACTAACAAGAAAATGAAGTGGCCAAAGGGCATGGAAGGGTATGGTAGACATCAGACCTCTGTGCCAGGTTGAGGAGAAGTGGTCTGCATTTAGTTGGGGCTTACTATGTGCCAGGAACTCTTGAAAGGTCTCTACATCAGTTATTTAACCTTGACCTAATCCCACAAAGCAATGACCATTTTACAGATGGGCATGGTTCAGTAGCGGGTCCCAAGTGTACAAAGGTAGAAAGAGCTGGTGACGGTGGTAAAGATAACTGCAGTATCCAGGGGCAGGGCACTGCTCCTTGGACCCTGGAAGCAGTATGAAGCTGACTTGTCCTGAACCCATGTTGGAATCGACTGGAGGAGGAGGAGGGAGCCGAGAGAAGTTGTAGCATCTATGGGACTTGGTGGTTGATTTGAAGCAAGGAAGAGTAAAGCGTATCGGGTACTTTTCAGATTTTGGACTGGCATGACTAGATGATGGTGTTGTCCTGATAGGGATGGGTGGAGGGTGAGTGCTTTTTTTGTAGAAGGTTTACAACGGGCCAACTCTATAAGGAAATACTAACAAGATTCTACTCATCCAGCTGACCATTCTTGCCTTTGACAGTGGCGGTCCCAATAAAAGTAGTTTTGGAAAATGCATTGTCACTGCGTCAGCAGCCATCTAACAGGAAGATGTTCCTACCTGCACCTGATCTTTCACACCCATGGTCGTCAGTTATGGCAGAGCAGAAGCCATATTGAAAAAAAAAAAAAAGGTAGAGTGTCTATGAAATATGATTCTGATGATGATAAAATATAGAAAATATGGACAAGAAGTTAATTACATGTTATCCGGCGTTGGTATTACTTTGACCAAGTCATTTAGCCTTTCTGAGACTCCTCTAGCAAGGCTGTTCTTACCTGCCTACCTCGCAGGATTGATGCAGGTGCCGCGCTAGACCCTGTGTAAGGGCTGGGGGAACCATGAAGGTCGGCATGATCCTAACACCGAGGAGCTTCCAGACACTCAGGTGTGCTTCCCGGAAAATCGGATTTTCAGTGATTGCATCAAGGTGATACGTAAGTTGCATTCTAATTGATTGATTTTCAGAACTTTTTGATGAGCTCCAAGAAATCTACTTGCACAGTATCTGAACATTCTGCAACCATATTTCTTTTTCACTTGAGAGTAATAAGATATACTACTTTCAATATTCATTGTAAATCTGATTTTTATTAGAACATCAAGGACTCTTCGCTGGGTTCTTACTGGGTGCTTTTTGGTGGCCTTCCTTGTGAAATGGGTTTAAATGAACTCCTTTTAAACACCAGCTTCCTGTGTGCCACTGCTGGAGCTACAGCAGAAATAGTTTTTATATATATATATATATATATATATATATATATATATATATATATATATATATAAATTTTACTAGGGGCTCATACAGCTCCTATCATGATCAATACATATGTCAGTTGTATGCAGGCCACATTTGCACATTTGTTGCCATCATCATTCTTGAAACATTCTCCTTCTATTTAGGCCCCTGGTATCAGCTTCACATATTTCCCTTCCCTCCCCCTCTTCCACGAACCATTAATAATTTGCAAATTGTCATTATTTTGTCATATCACATACTGTCCAATGTGTCCTGCTTCCCTGTTGTCCATACCCCCCGGGGAGGAGGCTATATGCAGATCCCAACCATCTAGCACATAAGCTGCAAAGCCCACATGAAAGAAGGACCCCAGCCTGTGTGACGATGAGGTGTCAAAGGGATCAGGTATCAAGCATCAAAGAACTAAAAATCATATCATTATAGATGAGGGGGAGTGCAGATTGGAGATCCAAAGTCCATCAATAGGTAAAGCGACATCCCCTTACAGAGGGTTTGTAGGGAGGAGATGAGCCAGTCAAGGTGCAGGATAGCAACAATGAAATATGCAACTTTCCTCTAGTTCTTAAATGCTTCCTCCCACCCACTCTCATGATGCCAATTCTACCTCACAAATCCTGCTAGACCAGGGGATGTACACTGGATGCGGAAACATGGGGGATTCAGGACAGGTGATCCCCTCAGGACCAGTGTTGGGAGTGGTGATACAGGGAGGGTGGAGAGAAGGTAGAGTAGAAATAATTTTTTTTTAAAAAGCAAAAAACTTTTCTGCTCTCTACTACCCCTTGTTAATGATATGTTTCTCTTGTATCAATACTGGGCTTGTTGACTTGCAGCCCGTTTGGTAGTTGAAGCCTCACCAGACCATCTGCCAAACGCAATGGTGGAAATGCTTTTCTCTATTACTGTAATGAAATCACTAAAATCATTTCCTGTTCCCGTCCTTGTTCAGATCTTCTATCTCCTGTCAACAAGAGGATATTAAAACGCTCGGGAAAGTCCACACAGCCTTTTCATCCTGCTCCGTAGTGTAGCACGTGGTTTGTGTTTTAGTGTTGGGCATAATGAATGATCTGTGACATCAGCCTATTGTAATAAAAGGCAACTGCTTATTAAACTCCCTTTCTCTCCCTGTTTTTCCTGTGACCTCATGGGATCTGTTTGTAATTAGTTTTGTGGGTTTTCCCCCTTTACCATTCAGGATTTTTATGATTGCGGGAGAGAGTGAATCATTTGGAGAATAGCCCTTTCTCAGAAATGACACCTTCCTGTTCAAGCCCATTGTGCATGCAGGCTCCAGTAGCCAGGGAGCCGAGAGAGGAAGCAAAAGCTTTCCTGTTGCCCAGGGGGAGGTTGACTTCCTGATGTGTGGGCAGGCCTCCTGGAAGGAAGGAATGTTGAGAGTACAGTGGATCGGTGGGTGAGTGAGAGGGAGTATGGATTTACTCACCATGGCCCCCAGTTCAAGAGCATGTGCATACGATGGCTCTATTACGTCCTTGGCTCATCTGGTTTCCAGTGGTGCCTGTTGATGCCCTACCATCTGAGGAGTTTGGCATCTGGAGATTCACTGATCTCTGGGGCCGTTTGGGCGAAGATTGATGGGGAAGCGTGTTAAGCTTTTCCCGTCAGTACTGTAGGAACAAGGATTCTCTTGGCCAATGAAGCACTTGGGGGAGGGGTGGGAAACTTGGTGCTTTTACTCTTCTTTCACAGAGAAGTCGACACGCTCATTGTGGGGAAAACTTGTTCAGTCCATCCAGACTCCTAGTGACCCAGTGGGCCAGAGGCGAGTTTCCGAGCTGGCAACTCTTTCAGGGCAGTAGAAAATCTCATCTTCCTTCGGGGGAGACAACGGCTGACTCTGTGGTTAGCAACCCAACAGGTGCCACTGCGCACCAAGGCTCCCTCTTGGTTGCCATGGTGGGGACAGACTCTGGTGTAGGTCTTGGAAGGCAGTCCCTAAACGCAATTCTTTACTTTGGAGTCGTGGTTGCGTACTGGGCGGCCGCCCGCACGGTCAGCACTTCAAAGCCGCCAGCAACTCCCTGAGAGGAAGAGTGGGTTCTCTCCTCCCATCAACAGTCGGTCTCAGGCACCCCCCGGGGGTCGCATGGGTCAGCGTGGACCCATGGCAGCGAGAGAATCGCCCTCTGTCTTCGGTTTGCAAGCGTCAGCCAACTCGTCAGTGGGTCCTCGGTGACCTGCAGGAGTTATTCACGTTTGGAGAAGGACGGCATCCAATATTTGGTGCAATTCTATTCCAGGAAAGAGTTATAGGGCTGAGCCCCGGTGGCATAGTGGTTGAGTGCAGGACTGCGGCCCACTGGCTTGGTGGTTCAAATGCAGCAGCAGTAAGGCTGGGTAGCTCCCACGACCACCAGAAGGTAGTGATTCCCCTCCCCGCCCCCAAAAAAGAAAGAGTTAAAGTCTTGCAGACCCGAAGAGGTCCTTCTGTCTGCCCGGTGAATCCACTTAATGGCAGGGAGAGAAGGGGGTGGCGGGGTGGGTTGAGGTGGGGGGTGGACTTCCTGTTCTAAGTTAAATGTACCCCTTTGTGTCTTGCCTATATTGTGTGATAATCTGGATGGTCTTAAAAGATTCAAATAAAAAAAAAATCCAAATGTCACCTTTTCAGACGTTCCTTGAGGGACCTGACCTAGAGTCGCTTAGGAGATTTTTTTTCTTTTGTGGCATCACTGCCCTCTGGTGGGAGTAGGAAGCCCAGCTTTGTTCCTGGAGAGCTGCTGCTGGATTTGAACCGCCAACCAAGTGAGCCGCAGTCCTGTGTACAACCACTATGTCACCGGGGCTCAGCCGCTTAGCAGGTTTTTCCATCCCTTTAGTTGAGCAGTTGGTAATGTGGGTTGGCCATTGCTCACCTAAGAGCAGTGATTCTCCACCTGTGGGTCGTGACCCCTTTGGGAGTTGAACGACACTTTCACAGGAGTTGCCTTATTCCTAACAGTAGCAAAATGATAATTACGTGGCGGGGGGAGGGAGGGGAAATATGGGGAGCTGGTACTGGGGGCCTAAGTCGAGGGAGGATGTTTCGAGAGTGATATGATAATGGCTCCCACGACCACCAGACGGCAGTGATGCGCCGCCCCCCCCCCCCCCCAAATAAAAGGAAAGGGGAAGAGGAGCTTATACCAAGGGCTCAAGTAGAAAATATTTGGAAATGAATATGGCAACATGTGTACAAATACGCTTGATACAAATGATGTATTGAATGTTATAAGAGCTGTAAGAGCCCCCAACAAAATTATTGAAAAATTTTAAAAAATGATAGTTATGAAGTAACAACAAAAATGATTTTATGTTGGCCTGAGCCCCGGTGGCGTAAGTGGTTGAGTGTGGGACTGCGGCCTGCGGACTTGGCGGTTCAAATCCAGCAACGGCTCTCAGGAGCAGCACTGGGTAGCGCCCATGACCACCAGAGGCAGTGATGCCAAAAAAAAAAAAAAGATTTTATGTTTAGGGGGCGGTCACCACAGCATGAGGAACTGTATGAAAGGAAGGTTGAGAACCGCTGCTTCAGAGCAACTGTGGGCAGACACCAGGCCCTGAACCCCTCCTGAGGCACTCCTGGCTATTTTGTCTTGTGGAAGCTGCCACGGGTTGTCCTCTGGGGGTGTGTGGGCCCCAGGGAAAGCAGCAGGGTGACTTGCAGGAGCCCGTTGGAGGAACCTGCCAGAGCAGCAGCTGCTCTGTAATTGTGAGCTGGCTCTCCTTGGAGGAAGACGAAGAGTTTCCTGTAATCACATCATCAGGGTTGCTCCGCAGCCAGCGCTCTCTCCAACCTGACAGGAGCAAAGGGAATTGCACAGGGGGACAAAAACATCTCTTCTTCCTCTTTCGTCTCCTTTCCAAGTCTCTTATGTAGAGACGGGACGAGGAAGCAATTGATCTGTTGCCAGTAGGAACCTCCCTGTTCATTTTCTTTTTCAATGCGGATGTCAAGGACCAGAAGAAAGGGATGAGAGAGTGGGGGAGCAGTGGGCACAGGCCGCGGGGTCCAGCTCTGCTCGAACAGCTCAGAGCAGAACAGATCCCGGCTGGTGGACCCGGGAGACATGTCGGGGGAGCTCCCGCAGAGCCCGGACACCTGGTCCTCAAAAGCAACGCAGAGTGGACAGGGCGTTGGGTCGCTGGCGTGAGATCGAGGATTGGTCTCGTTCAGTGCCAGCAAGCCGGTTTTCCAGCCACTCTCTGCCCGACAGCATGCAGCCGGGCCCGGTCCTGGGTTGTCCTCACAATTCTTGCTCGGTCTGAGTCCATTGTGGCTGCCACTGCCAGCATGTTTCACTGAGGACCCTTCCTCTTTTTCCTGGACTCTCTGCCAAGCATGTCAGGTTCCAGGGACTGGTTTCTTCTGATTACACGTCCAGACTATGTATAGAGACCAGTTTTGCCGCCCTACTTCTGGGAAGCTTCTGGCTGTCCTTCCGACGAGGCAGACTTGTGTCTGGCAGTCCGTGCGTGGTACTTCCTGTTCTTCACCAGCACTGCCGCTCACAGACTTCACTTCTTCCCTGGTCTTCCTCAATCAGTGTCCGGCTTTCCATGCCTGTGGGGCCATTGACAATATCACGGCTTGGTCCTTAAAGTGACATCTTTGCTCTTGGCCACTTTAGAGAGCTCTTGTGCAGTTCAGTTGCCCAGACTGTGTGCTGCGTACTTTTTGGACTGCTGCTTCTCTGAGGGTTGATTATAGCTTTAAGGAAAATAAAGCCCTTGATAACTTCCATCTTTGCTCTATTTATCGTAATGTTGTCTCTGGGCCCAGTTGTGAGTTATAATCTCTACTGAGGGCTGGGGCATGAATCTCAAGTCCTCAGTGTCTCAAGTCCACTTCACTCAGCAAGCAAGGTTGTGCCTTTTCCAACATGGTTATAAAGAACCAGAGGAAAGCGATCGGCGGGGGGCGGAGCAGCCCTGGCGTTTTTATTTGCATCTGTTACTACAGAGGAACTGCCACGAGCCCACTGCTGCAATCGCTTGGTGGAAACACACAGGTGAACATTCACGCCAGAGAAAAAAGAGAGCTGGTTAACAGCTATTCATTTCACCCGTTTTTGAAAGTCAAGGCCCATGTCACTTCTGAAGAGGCACTTCCACCTGGTGAGTGACAGCCCAGTTCAGGTGAATGGCTCCCTGGAGGCTTGTCATGTGGGTGGATAGCCCCTGAAGCTCAGGTACAGTCCTGCCCCCTTCCCCCCCCACCCCCCCCCCCCCCGTGATTACTAAAGATGCTCACATTCCATGACATTGAAGAACACGAGCAAATCCATGCTGACTCGAGTCCTCACGTGGAATGTTACCTTCCAACTCACCCTAGGCTGCAGAGAAAGAGACCACTGGTTTGTAGCTTTCTCAAGCTGCCTGAAGTTTCTAGGTACTGTTACTGTCGCATTGAGAAGTAGAGGACCCATGGGTAAGCAAGATGGGGGCCACGGT
>PVJH01035653.1:0-19551 GCA_004026705.1 Nesogale talazaci
GGTGAGAGGAGGTGTACAGGGTCCCCGGGGACATGCCGCTGGCCACAGACTGCCCCCAACACCCTCTACACCCCTGCAGGGACAGACCCGGGCTGGGGGGTCTCTGCAGGGCGAGAGCAAGACAGAAGTGGGCAGCCTGCAGGTGGGGTTTCTGTGTGAGAAGAGGAGCCAGGGGGATTGTGTCTGTCCTGGTGCAATGTACCTGCTGCTCTTGGGGGGCCGTGTGCCCCATGGAACCCAGGTCAGCATGCCACCCAGGGAGGCCTAGCCCCGTGCATGCGTGCAAGGAATCCCCGCCCAGGGACACCCATGGGGAAGCGGGCAAGAGAGGACAGCCAACATGTGTCCTGGCTCTGCGGGTGCACAGCCAGGGTCCCTCCAGAAGATGCTGCCCCCGCCCTTGGGCTGAGGTCACTCTCTCTGTTCCGGGGGGTGGGTGGGCAGAGTGTCATCCTCCAGGGGTCACCCAGGGTGTGGCCAGGGGAGGGTGAACCCTGTCCTGACTGAGCTCCTGTCCCACCCCCTGAGCTGCCTGCAGGGTGACCACCCCGCCCCCTCTGCCCCTGCACTGACGGACTCCAGGCTGGCTTCTTTCTCACCCAGGGGGGCTGGGAGGGCACGTGGCAGTGGTCTCTGATGAGCCCCCCACTCCACCCTTTGATGCAGCCCCCACCCTGGAAGCTCAGGGGCTGCTGATGGCGAAGATAATCTGTGAACAAGGTGGAGTGTCCCTGCTCCCCGGGAAGGGAAGGGCATCTGCTGCGTCCCCCACAGGCAGGCTTCCCTCTTGCACTGAGCTCCAGAGAGCCAGCTGGGAAACCACAGAGGCAGCCATGCCCACACCGCGTTGCCAGCCGCCTCCTGTGACAGCAGTGAGCTTGTTTTCTTGGTTGGGGTGTTACCAGTTGAAGGGGGAATCCTGCCCTGTGGGCTCCACATCCTCCCGGTGTGAGCTCACCCTTCCCATCCCGTGTCCCAGGGCTGTTGTCCCCACGGCCTTCCCAGCCCCTCCGTGACGCTGGCTCACCCCTCCTGGCCACAGATCTCCCTGGGTCCCGGGCTGGCCTGCACTGCCACTTCTGAGCAAGGAGAACCTGCCGCAGTGGCTGTCACTGGTGTGGGCTGGCCGCTCTGTACGTACGTGTGCGCACACACAAGTACACACACGCACACACATACACACCCTGGAGACCTCCCTCTCTGTACACATAGACACACACATGCACACACACACATACCCCCTGGAGGTCTCCCTCTCCATACACACACACACATTCACACACACACACGCACACACATTCTGTACACACACACACACACATCTGTACACATAGACACACACGCACACACACGTACACACACATCCTGAGGCCTCCCTCTCTGTACATACACACACACACACACACACACACCCTGGAGACCTCCCTCTCTGAATACACACACACAGAGACACACACGCACACACATACACACACACCTTAGAGACCTCTCTCTCTGAATACACACACACACACTCATACGCACACACATGCACACACACCCTGGAGACCTCCCTCTCTGAATACACATACACAGAGACACACACGCACACACACCTTAGAGACCTCTCTCTCTGAATACACACACACACTCATACGCACACACATGCACACACACCCTGGAGACCTCCCTCTCTGAATACACACAGACACACAAACCCTGGAGGCTTCCCTCTCTGTACACACACATGTGTGCGCACACACACACCCTGGACGCCTCTCCAGAGACCTCAGGCGGCCCAGCCAGAGTCAGCACGTGGGGACCCACAGGGGTGAAGCTTTATTTGTCTGGAGGCCGAGGGGCGGGACGCGGGTGGGAGCTGGTGGCCACGTCCATTACTTGGAGGTCTTAAAGCGGACCTGCCGGCTGGATGGGGCCTCTGTGGGGGTGTCACGTGCCCCTGGGCTGCCGGGGCGTCCCTGCACGGGCTGCTGCCTTCTGGGGGGTGCACGCCCTGCCTTCTCACCCCCACCCCGAGTCAGCTGAGCCTGGAGTCCTGTGGGCAGCGGGCCTGGGGGTGCCGTGTGAGGGGAGAAGGACCCCCTGCCAAGGAGAGCCTCTGTCATTAGTGGGGTGGTGGGTCCCCCACCTGCCCCTCCCTCTCCCCACAGCGACAGCAGAAAGTGCTGACAGTCTCGGGGCCTCTCATCATCAGCCGGGCAATAGAACCCTCGGCCTCAAGAGGGTCCCTCAGCCACCTGAGGTGGCCCCCGTGCCAGCCCAGAAGGGAACCGCCCATCCTTGCTGGTCACACTGTCCACATCCCCGGTGAGGTGAGGAGGCTCACTCACCAGGCCGACGGCCAGCTCCAGCCCCCCTCCTTGGACACCAGGTCCGGGCAGGGGGCTTCCTGAACCCCTGGATGACTCACTTTGTGGAGGACGAGGTCTTGGGGCTCCTCAGGGGGTGGGAGCTGGAAGGCGTGGGGGTGCTGCATGGTGTCTGGGGGCCTGAGGCCAGCTGCCCCTCTTCTGGCCGTGGGCTGGTCTTGGGACCCCAGTGCTGTGAGAGACAGTGAGGGTGAGTGGGACACTCCTTCGGCCACTCAGAGGGCCCCCGGGAATGACCCCTCCCAGGGGGGTGGACAGATGGACACATTGACCCATGCCAGGCACTTCATAGCTCCGGTTCCCCCAGCCAGGCCTGGCCTGAGCGGTGAGATGACTGCCATCCACGGCTACAGAGGGACACTGCCCCGGGTCCCAGCCAAGGCTGCAGCCCCTTCCACATCGGATGCAGCCACCTCTGAAGGGTGCCCGTGGTCGGCCCCGGCCCCCCAACCACACCCGCTCCTGCCCAGCCACAGGGACCCACCCCGGACCCCGTGGGCGACGTGGAGTAGGCCCGTAGCTCCTGCTGCAGCCGGGCCATGCAGCGCTGCAGGAAGGCCACGTCCCGCCGGTGCTGCAGCAGCAGGCTCCGCTCCTGGTGCGCCGACTGCTGGAGGGCCCGCAGGCCCCGGATCTCCTTCTGAGCGGCCGAAGGGTCAGCAGGGTCCGCACAGGAGAGGCGCCTGGACAGGCACCGCCCCCAGCGCCCACTGCACCAGCAGGGTGGGGAACCTTGACTCGGCTTCTCCCACCCTGGAGCTGGCAGAAGGGGACTGCCCCCACCCTCCTTGTCCATGCCCCCGACCGGCTGAGGGCTGGTCCCCAGGCTGGCACGGACTCCGCGATTGTAAGTATTCCCTCCATCACGCGCCCTGCAGTGTACCCCCAGCCCCTCTCAGATGAGGAGACTGAGGGGCTGAGAGGCCCTGGGTCTAACAGACTGGGCGTGGCCTGCATCCAGGACCCTGCTCTTGGCCCACCAGGCCAGGCAGCCCCTCTGGGGCCCCTCCACATCTCCCAGCCTACAGGGAGTGAGGTCAGGAGTTCCCTGACTGCCGTGAGCGATGGTGGGGGCAGCCCCCACCTTCCCAGGGTGTCCCCCCCAGCTTCACCTGTTCCCGCCGAAGGTCACTCAGGAGGAGCTGCTTCCTGTCTTCCAAGGCTGCCACTGTTGCCTCATCCCTCCTGCCCCCCAGACACCTGGGGTGGGGTGAGAAGGCGGCCTGGCAGGGCTGTGTGGAGCTGGGCCCCTGGCATACCCTCTCGGCACTTCTGGGACGCAGAACCTCCACAGCACTCACTGAAGTCTCAGGGGCTGAGGACGGACCCCCAGTGCTTCAGCCGCCTCTCTAGAGGGTGGCTTCTGACACGACCACCAGGGGAGACGGGGGGTCCTGGTGAGGGTGTCTCAGTGCCGCCCTGCCCCGAGGCAGTGGGACGCCCCCCCCCCCCCCAGCCCTCATTGACAAAGCCAAACTTCCAAGCTCACTGCCACACCATCTACGGGCTCACGGCGATCCTGCAGGAGAGGGGACAGGGCTGCCCCATGAGCCTCCAAGACAAGCAGCCCCGCTCCTGCAGACCCAGGGTTGGCGGCCCACGCAGCTCCCTGCTCCACCGGACATTTTGAGGGAAGACCTGGTACAAACAGCCTGGGAACCCCCGTCTCCCGCGCGGCTGAGACAGCAGTAGGTGGGTGCCCCACCCCCCGGGGTCCTTGGAAGTGTGCTCAGATTGTGGGGAGGGGCGGGGCTGGGACACAACTGAAAGCACAATTTATTGCACAGAGAAACCTCCGGGAACCAGGCCACCAGAATGTCCCGCTAAATAGTGACCGGAAGAGGGTGACTGCTCGGTCGCGGGGGAAGCCGTGCAGCCGTGCTTTCAGAGTCCCCTCTAGATTTCTGCAAAACCCTATCATCATCTTTCCAGACTGGGGGCGGAGCCAGATCCTGGACCGGGGGCGGTCCCTGAGGGAGGTGGGGCCCAGGCAGGAGGCGGGGCTGAGTCCGAGGGCGGAGATCGGTGCCCTGGGAGGGTTTGTACTAGGCTCTGAGGGCGGAGCCACGGGGGAGGAGCCGATGCTGGACACAGGGAGGTCCTGGGAGGAGGGTGTGGCTTAGGTGGGGGCGGGGCCAAGTCTGGAGAGGGAGAGCTCGTGATTGGAGCCCTACGACTGAGCCGGAGCCTGGAAGGAGGCGGGGCCAGAGCCCCCAAGGCGCTGGCGCATGCGCTTACCCACTCTGATGCTCCAGCCAGGCCAGTTCCGCCAGCACCTTCTCCTGGAGCGCCTTCTCGCGCAGGCGCAGCAGGGTGGCCTGGTGCTGCGCGTGCAGCTCCTCCTCTCGCAGGCTCTGTTCCAGCATCTGCAGCTCGAAGCCCTGGCAGGTAGTGGGAGGGCCAGGGGTCAACCCAGCGCCAGGTCCTCCGCTGGAACCTCGGGGAGGGGGCGGCCACCACTTCCCAACGGAGCCCTGACTCCAGGCTGGGCACCTGCTGGGTGCTCCAGATGGACATCGTGGGTGACGTTGTGTGCGAGACCCACAGCGGATGCTGGAACTTGGGCGTCACACACATGGGCCAGCTGCCAGGGCCTCAGCTGGGCAGGGGACCCACCCCTGTACCTGGTCAGGGTCTTCTGGTATTCTCCAGTGCTCCCAGGGGTCCCGCCTGACCACAGATAGCCTGGAGGGGGCTCTGCTGAGTCTCCTTGCCTCCTGGGAGGGCCCTGAGGACGGAAAGCAGGCAGTATTGGGGCAGCCACGTCGGGGACCCAAACCAGGCCACGGGCTCTCCTTAGAACAAAGTAGGCCTGCTCTCACGGGGTTCCCAGGGATGCTCACAGAGGATGAGCCCTGTGGCACTGGGGGTTAAATGCCAGCCTGCTGACCCAGAGACCAGCAGTCTTCCCAAGGGAGGCAGACGCCGCCACCCTGTGAGTCTGGAAGGGCCCACAGTCCCCTAGCCTCACGTATGACTCCATCCTGTGCCACAGGCCCTGGGGCAGAGTCGGCCAGTGGCTGTGGAGAGCCCCAGGGAGCAGCCGGTGAGTTTGAACACCCGGCCTTTTGATGGGCTGCCCAGCACTTTAGCCCCTGCGCCACCAGGGAGGGCGTCAGAAGGGCAGGCAGGCCCCAGGTGGGTTGCATGAGGGACTTGAGACGGCCCGTGGCACCAGAGGGCAGCCTCACCAAGTGTCCCTTGAGAAGCAGGAACCAGTGAGGCCCCGCTTCCTGCTGTGAGGCTGATCCTGGTCCCAGCACAGACAGGGGGACAGACCCCTGTGTGAGGCCTCAGAGTTGGGGCCTCCAGCACAGAGAGGCAGAGTCACAGAGAACTCGGAGCTCAGGGGAGTGTCCCCACCAGGGAAAGAGCCTGGACCCGGGGAAAGAGCCACTGGAGGTCCCCAGGGGGAACTCAGTCTGTCTCCACCCGCCTGACCGGAGAACTTCATGAGTTACCGGTCACGGGGCAGACGGGGTCACAGGAAACGAGGAGCCCCAGGGTGCGTGCGTGCCGCCCTGGTGCATCTCAGAGATGACGCCGGCGAGCTCAGAACCTCCGACCGGGCTGCCTCTGGAGAGCTGCTTCTCAGAGGCTGCCAGCTGCAGGACAGCCACCCACCAGGAGGGGGAGAAGCAGCACTGGCAGGCCGGACCCACGGTGGGCACGCGTGCCGGGACATTCCGCGGTCTGCACCGCACATGGAAAAGGCCAGCAGGACCGTGGGAAACCACAAGTGTGGACGTCCCAGGAGCACCCGGCGGTGTGCCTGGTCAGTGCATCTAGCAGCTGGAGTCCAGCAGGTCCTGCAGCGACTGTCCCCTGTCAGTATCCAGAAGCAAGGTGGTCACTTGGGGACTGAGGCACGCCTGACCCAGGCCAGGATGTTTCCGGTCAGCTCCTGTGCGTGCGAGCGTTGGGCACAGAATAAGGAAGGCCTCAGGCGGATCGGGGCATTGGGGTGGTGGCGCTGGTGAGGAATATCGAAAAGTACTCTCTTGTGCTGTCAAGAGAGTAAGAGAAATCTGGCTTGGAAGACGCGCATTCAGGGCTGAGCCCCGGTGGCGTAGTGGTTGTGCGCGGGACTGCGGCCCACTGGGATGGAGGTTCAAGTCCAGCAGCAGCTCCACAGGAGCAAAAGGCTGGGCCTCCTACTCCCACCACCAGAGGGCAGTGATGCCAGAGGGCAGTGATGCCCCCCCCAAAAAAACAAAAACACGTGCAGCCAGAATGCTCCTTAGGGGCAAAGATGGCGAAGTTGTGCCTCACGCACCTCAGACATGCTGTCGGGACAGACTAGCACCTGGAAGGGCAGGGAAGAAGAGGGAGGCATCCGGTCAGCAAGATGTCGGACTGACACAGTGACTGCAATCAACGGGCTTGCACACAGGCATGCACAGGCAGCTGGCACAGGCCGGGCAGTGCCTCCTTCTGTCGGACACCGGGTGCTCTGAGCTGGAACTGACCGGAGGGCATCTGATCACCACCGCACGTTTCCACACGGAAAAGTAAACCCCGACTGAAAACAACAACAAGATCCCAGTGGGACCCAGAAAGGAAATGCTGGGCAGGGGGAGGGGGGGATTAGTGACATTGAAGGCAAGATATGTAGAAATATACAAACAGAAAGAGGGGAGGGAGCGAGAGTGGGGTGGGGCAGGGGAGATATTTCGATAAATGACAAGAGCTCAAGACTTCAAGTGTCCCTCCCTTCCCCCTCCAAAGGATGGACAGGAAGGCAGGCGGGAAAGTGCGGGAGGATGGTGGCTGGACATTTTCCAAATTCGAGGACGGCGGTAAACCTACATGTCGCCCCAAGAAGTTCCAGGGGCTCGAGCGTAAGACATGGGAAGAAAATGACCCCAAAGTCCACCAGCACCAGAGAGAACGTCTTCTCACGCCGCGAGAAAACGGAGGGGGGCAAAAGGAAGGATGAGCAGCAGATGACTTCCCCGGAAGCAGTGGAAGCAGGCAGGCACTGGAAGGGCACCCTCGAGCGTCCAGCCTGGCGTTCTTTGCCCAGCAAACACATTCCTAAGGTAAGATGAGCGGAAGATACTCCAGGGTCAGAGAAAAGCCCAAAGCACTCGGCACCGGACACGTCCAAGGAACTACTCCAGGAGGAAGGTGTGGTGCGGACATCACCTGGTGTCAGTTTGAGAGGATAAAGTGAAGGGGTGGAGTCTAGTCTGTCAACTGAGTCATAACTGATGAGGCCTCTGCATGGGCGTGGCCTTCTCCTGAATTGCTCCTTGGAGGCAGGAGAGACTCTCTCTCCACTCACTCCCTGAGAGATTCTCTACTGACAAGACACATGTTGCCCTGAGGAGACTGCTGCCAGTGCTGAGATGTCTACACCGACTCTGGATCTATAAGCCGCCCCCCCCCCAACTGGTCTGTGAGCTGTCTTCCTGCTTTCAGCATCGCTGCATGTATTTCTTGAGTCTGAAGAGGACTCTATAGCTTGGTATCAGACATATGGTTCAATATCAGACGGACGGACGTGATCTGGCCTGGGCTGGGACGTTCTCTCAATATTCGATTGCCCTCAAATCTAAAGCTCTTTCCTCTACCCACATGAGTGTCGGTACGAATTTGCGTCTCTGGTCCCCCCAGACGAACGCAGACGGAAACCGTACCAGGTGGAAACCCGGGTCCCCCCAAGGGGGTGGGTGTGACGCAGGCGCCGGTGCGTGGCTTCCCTGTTCTTGAGCACACAAAGGGTTCCAGTGATAAAGCCAACAAATGACGCAGCCAGCTGAACGTGACCATTTCACCCAGAAGGCAGCAGCAGCGGGACACGCAGAGATCCAAAGCCAGACGGGACCAACGGGACAGGAGTCGCGGTGGACACACGCCCACCCTCTCGTGCTGACATTCGAGGGACACACAGATACGACTATGAGCACCAACTAGGAGGCGGGGGTGGGGGGCAGAAGATAAAGAAGTAGGGGGGACCCCGCGTATGATACGACTGCTGCTGCCGACCAGACTCTAGCCTACAGACCTTAGACACGGGTGAGGGGATGGCGCAGTCCATCAGACGCGAAACCAACTGCCGCCGGTTCATTCCGGCCCCTGGCGACACGCAGACGCTGTGGAGTCCTGAGGTGAAAGGTCTTCAGTGAAACCGACAGCCTCATCTTCCGCTCATGGGGCGGCTGGTGGGTTCGAACCAGGGACCTTGCAGGGAGCGGCCCAGTGCCCAGCTCACTCCTACGAGCAGTTCACAGGACCCTGCAGTGACTGACGCCAGTCCCCTCAGGCCGGGTGGTTTCAGAGCAGAGCACATTACCGTGTGGTAGCGATGAAGGGGTCGGGCGGATACCCAGGAGACAGGGGCATCGTGGCCTGCAACGGAGCTCCAGCAGCAAGCACGAGCTGCCGGAACTTGCTCAGTCCCCGAGAGGTGTGCGGCAAGCTCCATGGGGTAACGCGCTTGCCTGGTCAGCCACCTTCGCCCACAGTCACCCCCTAGGGACCACTCCCGTCCAAGGCAGACAAGGGCATCCTTCGCCGGGCACCCAGCACGAGAGGCTCCGACGTCCTAGGACAAACTCCGCGCGCTCTGATCATGACCAAACGAGAACTGCCGGCAACAAGAAGGCCATGTCCACCAAGGACTGTCCTGCCTGGACCCACAGCCTGCTCAGCCAAGAGACACCCGTGTCACCCCACAGCCTGCACCCAGTGTGGGGGGCTCCAGGCTCCCTGAGAGGCTGAGCAGCTGGGACCAGGGCCTCAGGAGGTCAGCTGTGCCCATACTGCGTGACCCTAGACAAGTCACCCTTCACCCTGGGCCCCTGCCGGGCACCTGGCTCCAGCCCCTTCTGGCCCAGGGCTGAAGGGCTCCCGGTGGACATCTTGGGGACACTCACCTGTGGTCGCTGCCTGCAGGTTCAGGTCCCCACACACCTGTGGCCGCTGCACCTCCCAGGTGGTTCCAGGCCCGGCCCGGGTGGACTGGGCCCCCATCTGTGGCTGTGGGGATAGGACAGGCGCCGTGTGACATAGGGGACAGCAGGAGACTCTCATCTCACGGATGTCAGCCAGGAAGGCGGCCACCCAGGAGAAGCCTCCAACCCGGTGGGGCCAAGTAGGGCAGGGCCAGGGGTTTAGCGCAAAAGTAGTGCAGAATGAGGTACTAGCTGGGGGGGGGGGGCGCGGGGGGGGAATGTGTGGGGGGAGAGGAAGCTGAGCTCTGAGGGGTAGGGTGGGGCACAGGTGTGTCCCTGCTGCTAGGGGTCTGAACACACACGTACCAGCACACCACACACACATAGAACACACATGTGCATGAGTACACATGCTATGCATGCCCATGGGAGGCCCAGCACACGTGTGCATAAGTGTACACACGCGCGTGCACACGACACACATGCACAGCACGCATGTTCACGCGTGTATGCAAGCATAACTGGCACGTGTACAAATGCTCACACGACGTGCATACACAATGCACAGCACACATGCACACACACAGCGTGCATTTGCATAGCATGACTACATGTGTGCAAATGCACACCCCACACAGCGCTCGCTGTCTCAGCACCCACTCCTGCCCTCTGCAGGGGCGTCTCCATGCGAATGGCTGGCTACCCCAGGGCGGGCACTAGGGGGGTGGGGCTGTGGGGGGAGCTCCCCTCCCTGCCTGGTGTGTGCTCCAGTAGGAAGCCCAGCTCGGGGACCCTGTGCGCCTGGTCCTGCCCGGACCCTGCCAGCACTCCTCGCCCAGGTGGGTCCCTACTGCTTGCTGCTGAAGGCGGGTCCACCACCAGTCTTGGCTGTGAGCCCTGTGCCTTCCTTCTGAGCAGCAGCCCAGTCTGTGGGGACAGCTGCAAGGAGGTCAAGGGGCAGTGCTGACCTGCAGATGGGCTGGAAGGGTCAGTCTGTCCAGCGTCGCCTGCGTGTCTTTGATCTCATGCTCCACCTTCTGCTGCAGGAGGGTCAGCGCCTGGACCTGCTCCCTCTGGTCCAGCTGCAGAGAGCGAGTCTGAGGGTTCCCTGGGAACGACCTCCCCGAGGCTCCTTCTTGCCCTCCCGGCTCCTGCCCCCCCCCCCAAATACAGAGGCCCAAGGAGCAAGACTGTCTGCAGGGGACATAAGGACTAGATGTACCTTCAGTGACTCAAGAAATCTCAAGGACTTCTGCCGGATGCTGGTGAGGTGGCCGCCCTGCAGGTCCCCTGGATGAGGCCTGCCAGGTCCCTGCCCACCTGCAGAACCAGAGACAGGCAGCTGAGCTGAAGAGCCCCTTGGGTGCCCCCACAGTGACTCAGGAGCCCCAGCAGGCTGGAGGAGGTCAGGGCTGCTCTGTCTTGGAAGGAAACTGAGACATGGCTAGGCCCGGCAGCCTGGCAGTGGTGGGGTGGGGGGGTTTGGGGTGGTGGTGGTGGCTGTCTTTGCACTACAGAGACTCCCTTCCCCACATATGTTGGTAAAGCGGGAGGAGACAATCTCCCCTGTCTCCCCCCAACCCAGAGCCCTGGCCTGGCCCTTTGGCCTGGCTCCTGCTGAAATTAACATGGCCACTGCATGGATTTTCCACCAGACAGACGCAGGTTCCTGTCCTGCTCAGTGGCTCCTTCAGCGTCAGGTGTTGACACGTTCCGTCCCGACTCACAGGGACTCGATGTACACGAGGAGAACGCGCTGCCTGGCCCTGCCCCGTCCGCTTGCTGCTAAGCCTGTCACTCGCCGTAGCCACCAAGTCCACCCCTCTTGCTCAGGGTCTTCCTTGTGTCCGAGGGCAGTGGTCACAGGTCAGGCCGGGGCTCACACAGTCAGCAGTCCGAAACCACCACTCGCTTCTCGGGAGAAAGACGGGGCTCTCTGCTCTGGGGGAGAGTTCGGGTCTTGGAAACCCACAGGGGTGGTTCTATGCGTGCGTGGGGCTGCTGAGCCAGCACCGACTCGGTGGGGGTGGGCACGGTCTGGTCTGGTCTGCTCTCTACTTCACCAAGCACGGTGTCCTTCTCCAGGGACTGGCCTCTCCTGCCGACGCTCAGAGTCCGTGCGGCTGAGCCCCTGGAGCCGTCTGGCTGCGCCTCCTCCAAGACGAATTGGCCTGGTCAGCCGGCCTCTTCGGCAAGGGGCCAGTCCGCCTGCGGTCTTGCTTTCCCGCTGGGTGGCTGGCTTCCAGGCGTCCATGTTTGGAAATCCCCCAGTGCGCGCACTTGAGTCCCCCAAACGGCAGCCTTGCTTGGGGACATTGCAGGGAGCGCTTCCTCTGCCCGCTGCCACGCCCCGATTGTCTGGCTGCTCCTGGCAGAGGCTGGACGTAGAAAGAGATCCTGGACAGTGTCGGCCTTTGCTCCATGTGGCGGCTTCCCGGGCCGTTGTTCCCTTTCGGTGGGGACTGAGGACCGCAGGCGATCAGCTCCCCTGGGCTGTGCTTCCCGTGCAGCCGGCAGGGTGCCCTGCTCGCCACGCCCCGGGTGGCTCGGGAGTCTGTCTCCTGGAATCCGCCGGCCCCTGGGCTCTGTTCCTCAGAGGGTCGCGATGGAGGCGGTGCGGCGAGAAGATACCGCCCTGACACGCGCCTTACCTGATGTTCAACCGCTCCCCGGCGCCCCAGCTCTGCTCCCCAGGGCAGCCTCTGGGTCTACCCAGGATTCCACATAAGCACAATGAAGTGTTCTGGAACCCCATTGCCTCTCCCCGCCAGCCATCGTCCATCAGGGTCCACACGCCGGCGTGATGGCCGGGGTGCCTTTGCACCGGCGATGAAACACCAGACAGCCTCTTTCCGCTGTGCTGTTTTGAGCCCTGTGACGCCAGCAGTCATAGCCATTGTTCCAGCCCTCCTCTGAACCCAGCCTGACCCTCACCGCTGAGTGTCCCCACGCTCGGGACTCGGCGGGGACTCAGGGCAGCAAGGCGAGCCCGTGTCCCGGGTGTGGGTCAGAGATGGGTAGCGCAGTCCTGAGGAGTCGGGCGCCAGCCCCTCAAGCCACGCTGAGGAGCGCCAAGAATCCAGCCCCCTCCCCTCCAAAGCACTTGTGATGATCAGGGTGCGGACTCAGATCCGGGTCTGGGGTCCGGGTAAACAGGGACCCTGGGTTGTGTGTGGGAGCCCCCGGGTCGGGGAAGGTCGTGCCCCCCGACTCGGCAGCCACACGGGATGGTGGTGATTTCACTCAACGTGAACAGAATGTCCAGTTCTGTCCTGGTCACGCCAGTCGCGTGTGACCGGCTGGTGGCCCCCACCCTGGGCACCACCCAGCGGTCTTCCAGGTCCAAGTCTAGAAGATCCTGCTGGGCAGTGCTGGTCTCCAGGTGGGTGACCGGACGTCCTGGAGGACAGAGCTACCTCCAGCGGTAACAGCTGCGGGTGGGCTTGAGTGGGGCCGGAATCCCGACTGCCTCCGTGAGGGATGCAGAGAGAGGACCCCCTGCCCCTGCCCCCAGCACGCGGCCCTGCTCATACCCTCACTGACTCAGTCGCTCATTCACACGTCCATTCCTTCACCCCCTAATCTCGCTGGCTCCTTCCTTCCTGCACCCATTCATGTCCTCGCTCATCACTCACCATGCACGGTTCCGGCTGACGCTCTCCAGGCTCCTGTGAGGCCCCGCCCCCAACCCCGGCCCAGTCAGGCGCTGCTGCAAGGTCTGCAGCAGACGCGGTCCCTCTGGGGTTCTGGGGCCGGAGGAGACAGGCTCCAGACTGACACCCACACAGAGCAGGCTGCAGGGGCGGGAGAGGGATGGCAGGCACCTCCCCCAACTCTGTAGATCCTCAGGGTCCCCCCAAACTTTCAAGAGACCCTACTTCCACCATCCTGTGGGGGGGGAGGCCAGCAGGAGCATTGGGGACCTTGCCCGAGCACGTCCATCTGCACGGCAGCTGGGCAGACCCACCTGCCTTGCCAGTCCTGGGTGGGAGCATGGAGCTCACCCTGCCACCCGAGATCCAGTGCCCGCAGCTGTCCAAAAACTCCATGGGCATCCCAGGGCCAGCAGCCTCCAGACTGGACCACAAAGGTCCCCTAAGACCCCCTAGCTGGAGGCAGGCAGAGACAGCACACTGACTGTGGGGGGCGCCGGCCCTGGCTCCTCCCCAGAGCCTGCAGTATGGGCTGGGCAGGTCCTCGGGGCCAGTGGGTGCCTCATCCGTCCAGTGCCTCACTGGGAGAGGCACCCCAGGGGGTGGGCGACTTGAGAGAGGCCCCCTCTGACAACCACTCTCTCCCCTGCCTTTAGCCGGTGGCCAGGGCAACCCTGAATGGGTCTCAGAGGAGGCAGCAGGCAGAGGAGCCACATCTTCCCAGAACCCCAGTCCTGGTCCATCACGTCTGCTGATGGTCAGCTAGGGGCTTCCCTCGGGGGTGTCCCAGCACCCTGCCCCCTGCACAGGGGCATTGTGTGTGTGTGTGTGGGGGGAGAGGGTCATGCTAGGCACCAGCAGTCTGAGGAAGAATATGGCTGCAGGCTATTGACAGGTGGGGTCAGCGGCTGGAGGGGTCAGCGCTGCCTCCTAGAGCATGCGCTGGTCCCAGGCCCCGCAGTCACCCGCCTGGCCGAGGTGAGGCGGGGGTGGGGTGCGGTGGTGGTGCTGTAGGGTGCTGTGGCCAGGCCTCCTGCAGGCCAGCCCAAGAACCCAGCCCACCCTGTGGAGGGAAGGACCGCTTTCATTGCTGTGGCCAGCTACCAAGGGGCCAGGAGCAGGGAAGGGCCAGGACTACCCTGCCCTCAGGCCTTGGCCAATAACAGAGGCCTCCCCCTCCCCCTCCCCTTCCAGGACAGCAGCCTGGGACCCCATCCCAGCTGAGCCCACTGCAGGGGACGGAGCGGTACCCCCAAACCCTGTCGGTCGGGAACCTCTGGAAGGGGCTTCTGCGCAGGTGCAACTTGCTGGCATGAGGTCCCCACAGAGTGGCCGGCACGGCCCTCTCTGATTCCATCTCCAGGAGACCCTGGGGAGGAGCAAGGGCTGCTGCCTGGGGTCCGGGTGTGAGGTGCCCGGGAGGGCCTGACCCCCACACTGAGCACTTTACCTCTGTTCCACCAGGCAAGGGGGCGGGCCTGCACCAATGACAAGTGTCCCCACAGGGTCACGTGAAGACAGAGCAAGGACTGAGCCCTGGAGGCCCGGAAGCTGGAGACCAGGAAGGGCCACCCAACAACCACAGAGGGGAGGTCCTGCCTCCAGGAAGGGTCACGTGTATGTCGGGTGAGTGCCCCAACACCCAGGGGTCACCAGGCTTCTGAGACCCCACTCCCCAGTGAGAGGGCAGGTGGCAGCCAGGCCGGGAGCAACAGTCCTCCCACTGTGGTGACCAAGGGAGGGTGCAGACTCCTACTTCTCAGAAGGTCCACCGCAGACCACCGCACACAGGACCCCTGACATGCTCTCCACCATGTGCACATGTTCACATGCACAGGGGTGTGAGTTTCACACGCCTCCTACCCTTCCACATACATACTACATGCATGTGCACACACTCACATTCACACACACACACCAGGTGGGACCCTGGCATGCTCTCTCCCCTACATATGTCCATATACACAGTGGGACCCCAACAACCCCCTGACACACAAGTACACATGCAGATACACACATGATGAACCCCCATCACACACGGAAACTCACATACACCGAGGGGTTCCCCCACACCCTCCCTGACACACACACACACACACGGTACTCTTGTACCTGCATGTACCCCAGGTCCAGCTCATGCCTGTCCAGAAGGTCACCCTTACTGCAGGTTGGGGCGGTCAGGGACAGTTTCTGCTTGGGGCGTCCTCACCCAGCAGGTACCCAGAGAGTGCCCTTGCTCAGGGGGCCCTGGCAGATCAGAGTGTGACCCCCAGAAGTGCCTCCCTAGCTCTGGTCTCCAGCACCCGCTCTGGAACAGGGCCCTGTCCCCAGCAGAGTGCCAGCCTCCGTGAGAGGCCTGCCCATGGCACGGGGTCAGTGCACGGCTCTGAGAGGAACGGGGAGCAGCCTTTGACCCCCACCGTCCAGCCAGGGAACCCCTCCAGCTCCTCCAGGGCACTCGGAGGGGAAGCCTGGCTGTCCGCTGAGCCTGGGCAGGGGCTGCCTCTGGGGTGGACAGGTCACCCTGACGTCACCCTCACCGTCTTCTCCCAACCACAGAGCTCTCTTGGGGACATAAAACAGTCGCTGTCAGGACCCCCCTGTGCAGCTGGAGGTGAGCGACAGGGAGTCCCTGGCCACACCTGGTGTGTCAGAGCCTGGGGTGGGGGCAGCTGTGTGTCCACTGAGGGACTTTCAGGGACACGTCCCCCCTCAGACAAGGGCTCTCGAACCCTAGGCAAACTCCTCTGCCTACCACTGGGGGTAGAAACGCACAAATAACAATAAAACAGCAAACGGACCCCAGGATTCCAGAATGTTCTGCAGAAGCAAGCCAGGCACCTGGATTCAGGTCGAGGGTGGGGGGTGGGTGGGGGTGGGGGTGGGGACTCGAGGCTGGCTGGCGGCAGGCAAGAGCACATATGCAGACCAGGTGACAGAAACCTCCACAAAACTTTAATGCTGCTTCACGGACCCCAGGCTGGCCACGCGGCGGGGCAGGGGGTCTCCCCGCAGGCCTCCCAGGGCCCCTGGGGACCAGCCAGCCCAGGACCTGTCCAAGAGGCTGCCCTTACCGCAGGTCGGGGCAGTCCAGGCCCTCCTGGCCGACAGGTCCTCCTCCAGCTGCAGGGGGCTGCCCAGGGGGTCCAGGAGGGCGGGCCCCCCGAAGGAGCTGGGGCACACAAGGACGAGGGGAGCATGTTGACTTCCACAGAAGGGGCTGGCAGACCCCACCTTCCCTGCCCTCTGCAGCTGGCCTGGCCAGGCACATCTGCTTGGTCAGCCCCTGCAGCCGAGGGTGGCGGTCTGCTCACACACCGGGGGGCCTGGCACCCCCGATCAGGCCCTCGGAGAAGTCTGGCTGCCCCCCCAGGCTCCTGGCAAGGAGAACCAGCGGCTGACCATGCCCCCCCTACTGGCCACTGGAAGGCAGTTCACCAGCACAGACGTCCAGGGGTTGGGGACAGGACCCCAAGGGACCAGGGGCTAAGAGGAGCCAGGACCACACCTCCTGAGGTCCAGGCAGGCTCCAGGAAGGGCCCGGGCGGGTGTGCGTCCCTGGGGTGACCAACAGGGCAGACCGTGGGTTGGGACTCAGGCAGGTGCCCCTTGGGCCTTGCTGGCTGCACTCTGAGCAGATGGGCATGCCCTTAACCCACGGCAAGCCGGATTCAAACCTTCCCGTTCCCCATCAGGCCCGTAACCGCTGCGCCGGCAGGGGAGGAGGGGGAAGGGGACCCAAGGCTCTGGGACCAGGACGGGGGAACATCCGTCCAGCCATCTGGCCCCAAGCTTCCGAGCTCAGCATCACAGAGCAGCACCCCAGGGCACTCCAGGGGGCCCGCTCACCCCGGGAGTCGGTCAGACACAGCCCCACCCGGGGGACACCTGGGAGCCCCCCTGTGACTCGGGACCCCTGCCCATGGGACTCCTGGCTGGGCCGGGCTCTGGGGACACCCCGCGTGGTGGGCAGAGGGGGCGGGCCAACTCACCTGCCCACGAGGGTGCTCAGGCCATGGAGGGAGCTCCCGGTGCTGGCCAGCCTCTGCCCCAGCACTGAAGCGGGTCGGTGGCCCATGAGCCCTGCAGATCAGGCACCCTGAGTGTCCTGGCAGGGCCCCGCCCCCAGCAGCCCTGGTGGCACCGTGGTTCCATGGGGGGTGCTCCCCACAAGGTTGGCAGCTTGAAGCCACCAGTCCCGGGAGTGGACGGGGCAGTTCTACCTGCCCCAGAGGGTCGGCTTGAGAGCTGCGAGGCCTCCAGAGGACAATGTGGGCAGTGCCCGGGGCTGGCCTCCCCATCCCCAGCTTCCTCTCCAGACAGCGGCCACCAGGACCGAGCGACCAGGGCCAGCCGGGCAGTCCGGGGCCCGGGATGCTGCAGCGCCCAGGGCCTGGTTCTGGTGAGGGTGGCACTGCAGTGTTCTCCAGCTTCCGGGTAGCGTGGCCTCAGAAACCTCGCAGCGCGGGCCAGAGCCGAATGCACCCCACGCCGCTCTCTGAAGCCTGCTCCCTAAGTGCGGGCGCAACGGGTGGGCTGGACACCCACCCTTTGGTCAGCTGTCATGATGACCCCCTTCCGGGAGAGGAAAGCTGGGGGCTGGGTGGCCAGCCGCAGGCACGAGTCCTCATCACCAGTGGATGCCGCACTCCCTCCAGCTGATGCCAGCGAACCGACACCGCAGGACAGGGCAGACCCGCCCCCCAGGGAGGACGAGACAGTGACTCTCTGTGGCGTCTTCGTCCCGCAGAGCGGGTGGCAGTTTTGAACTCCTGACCTTGTCGTGAGCGGCCCAGCCTATCCCTCTATGCCACCAGGGCTCCGAGGGCCTGGGGTCCCTAGCCCAGGGGACGTCCCCACCCCACGCCACCCCTGCTGCCTACCTTGGAGTGAGCCTGTGCCCAGGTTCCATGGGCCCATCTGCCGCCACCTCCAGCCAGAGTTCTGGGGCACTACCTCGCTGTCCGACAGGCAGGGGGCAGAGATGGGCAGAGACTCCTCGGGGCTGGGCACCCAGCCTCTGGGCGCCGCTGGGGCTGTGGGCGTGGCCTCGGCTGGCTCGGGGCTAGGCAGCGGGGACGAGGACAGGCCAAGGGCCGGGTCCTGGAGCAGATCTGCAGCCAGTGGACTCTGCAGCCTCTGGGTCAGCATTTCCACCCGCTGCTTCAGGACGTGGGCTGTGGCCTCCAGGGCCCGCAGCCGGGCCTGCTTGGACTGGAAGTGCAGGGGGCGGGCCTCGCCCAGGCCCTCATCCTCCTCGGGGTCCAGGTAGATGCACAGGTGTGGAGGTGGGCAGCTCGCGGGCAGCTCTGGGTGTTGGCAGCGGCGCAGGGGGCAGCCGTCGTGGGTCCTGGGGCGGCTGAAGGCTTTGTTCAGGCACAGGCAGAAGCTGCACAGAGAAGGGGGTAGAGGAGCAGTGGCCAGCTGCACAGGATCGGGCAGCCCTCACATAACAGAGGCCGGGGGTGGGGGGCAGTGTCCTGTCTATCCAACTGTCCGCAGCAGGGACCAGGGCAGCGTGGGCGCCAGCCCTGGGCCTCACGTGGACATCGAAAAGAAGTGCCCTGGAAATAGTGGGGTGGGTGGCCCTGAATGTGGGGAAGGGGCGGCCAAGGGACCACGGAGCAAGGGGTGCAGTCGGTCGAAGAGGGGATACCCCTGCCTTGGTAAACCCATCACCCCGCCACGGCCGAGATGCGTGGTACAGACAGCAACACTGCTCCCTCCAGGCCCGCACGTGTCCAAAGCCCCCTCCCTGGAGCACACGTGCATCTGATGCAGGGCGGAGTCAGGCCTACCATTCGCTCGCGGCCTGATGGACGCATCCTGACCGGTGTGGCCTTTGAATGAGACACCGGGCATGTCTCACCCTCTGCCTCTTCACCACAGCCCCTGCTGCTGGGGCTCTGCCGGCCTCCAGGGATGGCCCCATGTGAGACACCCCAGCTCTGCGAGCTGTTGGTGTCCAGCCATGTTTCCCCCGACCTTGGACTCTGCACCTGTTGGCCAGTGACCTCCCTGCTTCCCTCTGTCCCTTTCTGTGTCTCTGGCCTGCCGCCGGCTGGCAGGGGACCCATGGACTTAGGAAGGTGGACTGGGCTGGCTGACTTCTTCCTAGGGAAGACTGGTTCTTGGTCTCTCTCCTGCCATTGGAGTTGTTTCTTGAGACACCCTCTACCCGTACCCGCCCCGGCCCACCCCAACCGTGCACAGACTGCCTGCAGAAAGACCCTGCCTGCTTTGAAGACATGACCAGATAGATACTCCTTAGCCTCCAGGCCTGGAGACTTCATCACATGCACTCAGGTGTGGGCAGGTCCAGGAGGACATCCTGTCTGGTGGGTAGAGGAAGCCCTCAAGCGATGGACAGGTGACCCCGGGGCTGCCCCAATGGGTTCACAGGTGAAGTTGACAGTGAGGACGGGGTGGCAGGGTGGGGGCAGTGCTTGGACCTGGGCTCCCCGAGCTGGAACCCAGTCTAAGGCCCCAGCTCACCAGTGTCAGGGCCTGGACCGTGGCCCCCCCAAGCCCCGGCATGCAAGCCCTGACCCTCATCAGCAGCTGGACTACGGGGTCTGGGTAGACTCTGCTGGGCATGGGCTGCCCTTGCTATGTTCCGCAGGCGGGGGC
>PVJH01035654.1:0-19480 GCA_004026705.1 Nesogale talazaci
CTCCTCTGACCCTCGAACTCCAATCCCTGACACCCTGACCCTCAAGCCCCAGTCTTAGACCCTCCACTCCCCAATCCTGGACCCTTCTGACCCTCAGACCCTCGTCCGGGATCTTCCAAGGCTCAGACCCAACCTGCTCAGACCCAGCCTCCCCCCGCTGCCCGCCCACCTGTTGAGGGCATTGCACATCTCAATGGTCACCAGCACGGACAGGGCCATGGTCGTCGGGAAGCGGGACTCGAAGACCTCGCAGTCCACGTTGTCGTTGGCAAAGAGAGGGTTTTCCTTGGAACACTTGAGGAAGTTCCTCTGCGGGCAGGGCAGGGGGGTTGGGGCACACAGCGGTCAGGGAGGGGCCAGGGCGTGTCCTCTTTGCCTGGTAACCAGCAGGCAGAGTGCCGCCTTTGTCAGGGAACCGGGCAGGGTAGGGTGGAGTGAGAAGGGGCATGTGCACAGGGGGCGCGTCCTCTGACATGTCCCACAGGTGCGTGGCACTCGCCGTGCTCCACACCAAAGACCTTCTCTTTTCTTGACGCCAAACCCTCTCCTCCATCCCAACTTCCGCCGTCAGAAAAGAAGACCCCCAACCCACCTGTGGCAATCACCTAAGGTGGCGTCAACTTGAGGATAAAGGGTGTAGGGGTGGAGTTTAGCCTGTCAATCTGGAGAGGGCCAATGAGACCTCTGTGTGGGCATGGCCTCCTCCTGAGAATTCTGGGAAATGTGGTCATTCCTCCTTGGAAGCAGGAGACACTCTCATTCCCTTGGAGACATTTGACTGGCAAGGCTGACTTCTTGTGAGATAGCCCTGAAGAGAAGCCACGTGGACCCACCCTGAACCAGCCCTGGGTGCTGAGAAGACACGCCGAGAAGACCTGTCAGCGCTGAGATGATTACAATGCCTTTGGATCCAAAGACTTTCTACTCCCTGGCCTGTGATCTTTTACATTCGGCGTCGTTGCGTGTGTCTCGTGAGTCTGAAGAGGATCTTAGAGATTGCTATCAGACATATGGACTAATATCAGTCTTATGGACTTGATATTAACTGGGCCGGGATGTTTTCTCAATGCTCAATTGCTCTTCTATATCAATCTATTTCTTTCTCCCTCCCCCCCACTCCCGCATCACTGCCCTGGTGGGCGTAGGAAGCCCAGCCTTGCTCCTGGAGAGCTGCTGCTGGATTTGAACCGCCAACCCTGTGGGCCGCAGTCCTGCACACCACCACTGCACCACTGGAGCTCAGCTTGTCAATCTCGTTCTTATACACATAAGAGCTTCTATGGATTTGTTTCTCTAGTCTTTCCAGACTAACACTAAAGCTGGACAGAAGGACCTGGGAGCTGGTGCAGGCAGGAGTCAGGGCGACGGTCAGCAGCGTGCTTGCCCAGGACCCAGTCTCCGTGTGTGGACAGTGAAGGCCACCGTGCCTCAGCCACTGCTGCTCAATTCGATCCCATCCCCACCTCACTCTGCTCCCGCCAAGACCCAGCTCCTCACCCCTGCTCTGTGCTTACCACAGAGACAAACAAACGGTCGTCGAAGCACGGGGCACGCAGCCTTACTGGGACCAAACCAAGGACGCCAAACCCACGGCGTCCCCTAGGCTCCAACTCACGATGACACTCACAGAGCAGCCCCTGTGGTTTTCTGAGGCTTTAAGTCTTTACTGGAGCAGAAAGCCTCCTCTTTCTCTCCCAGAGAGGCGGGTGGTTTCCAACTGCTGACCTTGTGGTAAGTGCCCAATGAGAAACCTACTCCATTACGTCACTAGGGCCCCTTCATAACAGCTTTAATGGAAAAGTTCCAGTAGTGGGAGAGGGGGAGCGGAGCCCATGGATATTATCAAAGGCTCAAATACAAAGTAAGTGTTAAGGCTGAGCCCCGGTGGCGTAGTGGTTGAGTGCGGGACTGCAGCCCACGGGCTTGGCGGTTCAAATCCAGCAGCGGCTCTCCAGGAGCAAGGCTGGGTAGCTCCCACGATCACCAGAGGGCAGTGATGCCCCCTCCCCCCCCCAAAAAAAACAAACCCAAAGTGTCTAGAAAAAAAAAAGATGGCAACATATGTATAAATATGCCTGATACAATTGATGTGCGGATTGTCTTAAGAGTTCTTACAAGAAGAGTTGTAAGAGCCCCCCAACAAAAGGATCTTTTAATCAAAATAAAGAGTTCTCAAGGCAAGAGACGCCTGGCCTCCGGGGGGGTTACCTGTTTCAAATTTCACTTGCAGAGTCCACTGCGCTAAGAGGTGAAATGCTGTCTTCTCTTCCTGGCCTGGGAGTCTCGCCTGCACACAGAGCTCTCTGTACATGAAGGATTTAGGGAGTGGTGGCCAGAGACTGGAACTCTTTACCCAAGTGGTAAGCCTTGTCTTTCTTTCTGAGAGAGGCTGGGGGTTTCCAACTGCTGATCTTGCGGATGCAGCCTAACACGGAAACACTGCTGCCTCTGAAACCCGCAGGTCAGGTAGATCTATGGGCAATAACTGGATCAAAGAACTCTCAGGGTCGGGGCAGGAGAGGCCGGCTGGAAGTGGGGAGCTAACCACCAGGAAGAAATGTCTCGGACTTGACGGTGGTGATGGCTGCCCAACACTTAGGCGTGTGATTGAACGTTATTGAAATGTATGACATGTGATCTGTCCACCAGCTTGTGAAAACGAAACAGTCTGACTCGAGAAAAACACCAGGGGCTTGGCCGCGTTTCCTATTTTACCAGAGAGATTGACTCCTTCTCTCACTGATAGCTGCGGTGGGCTTTTCTCCCAAAGCGGTACGTGGGGGCCAGTGTCAAGGCTGGGACTTGGTGCTGATAACAGAGCAGGGACTCGCTGACGGCTTGACCCCACCCACCAGTGACCAGAGGACCAAGTTCTCCCAGCGCTCAGTGGCTTCACGGGACACACGTCCACCTCTCCCCCATGCGGGCACGCCTGTGTTTACATCCTGGTGCGCGTACACAGGGAAGCCAACACAAACAGGGAGGAAGACCCAGGCAGGAGTACGCCAAGATGTTTCAACAGATTCCCTGCCCCCACCCAAGGCAGCTCCCTGGGGTTTCACCAGCAAGCACCTGCCAGGCCCCAGGAGCCCCCAGAATCCTCTGAGGCAAGCAGAATCGCTCCCCTTGGATTTCTTTAGGGAAGCAGGCAGCCTCGTTTTTCTCCCTTGGAGTGAATGGCCGCTTTGAACCTCTGACCTTGGGGTTAGCAGCTCTATGCAGAGCCCACTAGGCTACCAGAGCTCCTTAACTGACACTTCCTACACTGCTGCCCAGAGGAGCCAGTGGAGCAGAGGAGCCTTCTGCTGCATGGTGGGGTACAGAAGAGAGAGTCCCATGTGCACAGGGCAAGTGGGCAGGAGGACAGTAACGAGGCGCTGCCTCCTGCCCAGGAGCTCAGCCCCCACACCTCACCCAACACCACACACACACACACACACACACACACACACCTCTTCCTGAACTTGAACACTGCAGGCTGGGAGAATTTCTCAAACCAGAGAGCCTCCAGGGTGAAGCCACTCCCTGGGCCCTCGTGCCCAGCCCGGGGTTGAGAAACGGGCCCCTTCCAGAGACAGCAGTGGGGGCAGGCCACCCAGAGGACAGGCAGCAGCCCTGCAGCCCCACTGGGAACCTGCAAGTGGTGCAGAGGGAGTCGGCAGGCTTTCTGGTCCGGGGATGGGAGAGGAGGGGTCTCTGGGTGGGTTTCCACAGCTAGGTTGGCCTCCTGGTGGGCTTCTCTCCCATGCCCAGCCAGGGAGCTTCAGCAGGCACCTGGCTGCCTGAGTCCTCCACTCCACTGCCCCAGCCTCAGCCTGGCCCTCTGCCTAAGCTCCTTCATGCAGAGAAAGAAAGCTAAAAGGGTCCAGCCCTGCCCTTTGGTCCCACCCTCGGGGAGGAAATGTCTCTCCTCTGGCTCAGAGAACTGTGCTGGGACCTGCCCAGGCTCCGGCAGCTTCTGAAGCTGGTTCTCCAGAAGGTGAGTGTTGACAAGAATATATCAGGGGTGGAGGCAGCTGCTGACCAGTCAGGGGATCCTGGCACCCCGAAATCCCAGTTGCTAGAAATGCTGCCTTCGGTCTACGTGCCCAGCCTAGGCTCCGGGCTCTGCATGCTTACCAGCTGGTAGAAGGTGACTTGGGGTCCCTCTGCATCATACAGGAACCACCAGGTGGCGGCAGCCACTGTGGCCAGGCCCACGTACACTGCAGGGCAGGGAGGAACAGGGTTGTAGGGGAGAGCTGGGGGTTTCTGGGACCCTTCTTACCGGCCACCAACAGGTTCTTGCGTTTCCCTCAGGGAACAGCTCCCTCCCTCTCTAAGACATGTGGTTTGCATACAGGCCAGGCGGGAGTGCCCCAATTTGCAGTGAGCCCCTGTCCCTGACTGACCGAGGACAGAGGTGAGTGGCCCCATCTGAGCCAATGAGGACGGGCCTGAGACGTTCCCCACACCTTGAGCGGAGGGCTCCAAGGCTTGCTCTCTTTGGAATTAGGGGTTGTCAGAAAGCAGGCGAGAGAACTGGAGCGGCGGCAGCCACTCTGTTACCCTGAGGCGCACAGGCCAGCAAACAGAGCAGTCATCCTGTCTGAAGCCCGGCTCTCCCATTCCCGAAGCACGCGTCTCCCCAAGAGCCCACCCAGGCCCTTCTAGCACCAGCCAGACACCTGGGCCTCCCCGGCTGGGCTGCCCGCCTCACGGGAGACAAGGGTCTTGGAAGGTCCAGGGACCCCGCTGGGGTGGGGCCATGCTCACCGCCAATCGCCAGGTAGCGGAAGAAGAGCCAGCCACTGATCAGGGCCTCACGGGGGTTGCGGGGCAGCTTCTCCATGATGTCCAGGTCGGGGGGGTTAAAGCCCAGGGCAGTGGCGGGCAAGCCATCCGTCACCAGGTTCACCCAGAGCAGCTGCACGGGGATCAAGGCTTCGGGCAGGCCCAGGATGGCTGTGAGGAAAATGCTGGAACCAGAGTCATGGGCTCCAGGGCCCGCCAGAGGGAGGGTCCAGCGCTCCAAGCCCCCCTCTCCCAGCTAGCGCCAGCATGTGTGGGGGGGTTGTGGATGCACCTGTCTGCCTCCACCAGGTCGGCCCTGCAGGCCTCACCACCCAAACCTACTGCCGCCAGGTTGCTGCGACTCCTGGCAATCGGTCCCTATAGAAGAGGGCCCCCATAGAACAGGATAGAACGGCCGCCGTGAGTTTCCAGGACAACTCTTTATGGTCATTCTCCTCTGGAGGGCTTGGTAGTTTTGATCAGCTGACGGTGACGTGAGCAGCCCACCCAGTGGCCACTCTGCCAGCAGGCGTCCGTGCGACACCGCCAGGGCTCCTGGGAAAGGCCTAGCACAGCCCCAGAAGGCCCTACACACGCACACTGACAGGAGGGGCCGGAGCTCAGGCACACGCAGGCAAGCCCGGGCTCACCGTGAGCTCCCACAGGCATCTCACCCACGAGCATGAATGCAGACACCGTTATAGGCCGGCACAGCCTGTACGCACACACGCCAGACATGCCAATACACACATGCACTTACACGCACGCTCACACACCTCTCACTAGAGCACACACGTAGGCCCATGGACCCTCATGCGTGTACACGCAGCACCTAAGTATCAGCCCCAAGGTGGGGCTAGTTTCTCCCAGCTCGTGACTCTGAAATGAGAAGTCTTGGCTGAAGGGCAGATGGGGGGTGGGGGTGGGGGTTTCAGGCACCTCTTTGTGGGCCGAGGGGCCTGGCCTCTGGGTCCCCAGTGCCAGAAGATTCCCGTCCTTTTTTTTTTTTCTTTCACTTATCCTTTATCTTGGGGCAGGGGGACAGAGTTGGCCTGGGAGCAAGGCGTGCAGGAACTCACCAGACGACCTCGCCGACGTTGGAGGAGATGAGGTAGCGGATGAACTGCTTCATGTTGCTGTAGATGGCCCGGCCCTCCTCCACAGCGGACACGATGGAGGCGAAGTTATCGTCCGACAGCACCATCTCCGCCGCCGACTTGGCCACCGCGGTGCCCGAGCCCATGGCAATGCCAATCTCTGCTTTCTTCAGGGCCGGCGCGTCGTTCACCCCGTCACCAGTCTGTGGGCGGTGGGGGAGGGTCACACCTGAGCAGGGCCCCTGCTGCCCACCCCACCATGCCCCCAGCCTGCCCTCAGGCCACAGAAGGGCGGGCAGAATTAGGTGAAGGATGAGTTTAGACCCTGGGCTGGGGGATGAGGCGAGGCGGCAGGCAACGGGTACAGAACCCCGGCAAACGGGGAGAGAAGGATCAATGCAGCCAAAGGCCAGCCCGGCGATGAGGCTGGGGACAGGCTAGGATGGGGTTGGGGAGGCAATGCAGGTGGGAGCAGCTTGAAGTCAAGTTCGAGATACAGGTGAAGGTGAAGGTCCAGAAGGGGGGCTTTCAAAAATGAAGCTCATGAAAATACGTCATAATAATTTTTAATTGATCAAGAGGTCACAAGGGTGGGGCAGGGAGCGATAAAAGAGGAGCTGATACCAGGACTCCATAGAAAGTAAATGTTTAGAAAATCATGATGGAGGGCTGAGCCCCGGGGGCGTAGTGGTTGTGTGTGGGACTGCGGCCCACTGGGATGGAGGTTCAATTCCAGCTCCACAGGAGCAAAGGCTGGGCCTCCTACTCCCACCACCAGAGGGCAGTGATGCCCTCCCCCACAAAAAAAGAAAATCATGATGGCAGCATACAAACAAATATGCCTGATGCCATTGATGAATATGGGTTGTTAGGAGAGCTGTAAGAGCCCCTCCCCCCAAATAATCTTTTAATAAAAAAATCACACACACGTTTGTATATCTATAGACACACACACACACACACACACATATATATATATCATATCTATAACTAGATAAGCTCACATTGACTCCATGAGACCGATTTGGATTCATAGTCTTCCTCTAGGACAGGGTAGGACTGCCCAATGGTTTCTGCAGCTGTTAGCACTTTATGGGAGTAGAAAGCCTCCTCTTCCTCCATCAGATGCGGGCTTCTGACTACTGACCTCACAGCTAGCAGCCCAGTGTGTGACCCCTTTGCCACCAGGGTCCCTCATACAGCTATTGATGGAGGAAACAGTCAAGCCAACAGGAAGCATCTAGAGAGAAGGCCTACAGTTCTTTTGCTAGTGTGTATAAGTCATATTTCAACTTTCTCGGCTTTTGAAACCATTTACAAATTAAAAGTTAAAGAATGTTTTTAAAGATCATTTCACTGGGGACTCCTACAACTCTTATCACAATCCATCCATCCACCGTGTCAAGCACATGTGTACATTCGTTGCCATCATTATGCTCTCTCTCTCTCTTTTTGGCATCACTGCCCTCTGGTGGGAGTAGGAAGCCCAGCCTTGCTCCTGGAGAGCTGCTGCTGGACTTGAACCGCCAACCCAGTGGGCCGCAGTCCCGCGCACGACCACTGTGCCACCGGGGCTCAGCCTCATCCTCATTCTCAAAGCACTTTCTTTCTCCTTGAGCCCTTGGGACCAGCGCCTCGTGTTAAGTTTAAAATTTTGACATGGAAAACAAGACTCAGATTCGCTACCATTGAGTTGACATCGACTCAGAGTGACCGTACGGGACAGGGTAGAACTGCCCCTGGGAGCTTCTGAGACTGCGACTCTTTAAGGGAGCAGGAAGCCTCAGCTTTCTCCTAACGGAGACGGCAGGCTGATGGTGTCACACTGCTGGCCTTGTGGTTAGCTGCGCAGCCTGTAACCAGGATGCCTCCAGGGCTCCGAGAAGGGGGCTTAGGCTCACGTTTCAAAAAAGGAAGAAAGAAATGCTAGTAGGGTGGAGGTCAAGTCCTAAGGATGCTGTGGTCAGGATGGGAACTGCAGTCAAGGGCAAGACGGAGGCCTAGAGCAAGCCTGAAATGAGCACAAAGTACTGGGGTGGGGGTGGGGAGGTCCAGGTCCAGGCACAGACGTATGTCAGAGCCGAGCTCAACATAAAGAACCAAACTCAGATGGTGGGGCCAGGGAACAAAGGCAGTCTAGAGGTCAAAGAAAAAGTCATGAAGTCTAGTTCAACTGTGGCCAGACCAACGATGACACCCGGCTCTGTATATGAGCCCAGGCTTCAGATCAGAGTTAAGTTCAAGGTAAAGGGCTAGGTTTCACTGCCAGGGCGGGGTGTGTGTGTGTGTATGTGTGTGTGTGTGTGTGTGTGTGTGTGTGTGTGAAGATGATGATCGGGTGTGAGGTGAAGGTCAAGCGTCAGGTCAGGATGAAAGACCAGGATGAAAAAAAACCGAGACCGAACAAAAGCTGGGCCCGAGCCCTCAAAAGGGGAACGATACAAGAACTGGCGTCGTCACTCAGTGGGCCAGTCTGCGACAGCAGGACTCTTCTCAGAAAGGAAAGGTCTGCCCACATCCTCAACCGCGCGGGTCAGTCGCAGACACACAGCAGCCTGAGACTGAAGAGCATGCACTCCCCGAGTCTACTCACACAACAACCAAGGGCGAGCGGAACTCAGGTGGGCAGGAAGAAGAAAGCATCAAAACAGTGCTTCCTTCTAGTAAGAAAGGACCAGGGAAGAGGCACCGGGGAGCGGTGGGCTGTGCCTGATGGCCTCCGTGGATTATTATTTTATTATTTTATTTTTACTTTTTGGCATCACTGCTCTCCGGTGGTGGGAGTAGGAGGCCCAGCCCCACTGCTGGAATTGAACCTCCGTCCCAGTGGGCCGCAGTCCCGCGCACAACCACTACGCCACCGGGGCTCAGCCTGGCCTCCGTGTATTATTATAAGGTGTGTGTCTCAAAAGCCATCGAATAGCACCTTTAAGATGCGCACCTTTCACTGTATGTTGATTCTTCCTCATGAAGGAAGAGCACCACCCATGCACACACGCTGCCCTCTCGCAAAGGCTCTCTCCGAAGAGACGCGTTAAGGAGGGGGAGGTGGGGGATGGGAACGTGCCAGAGCAAACAGCACGGAGATGTCTGGTCCCCCAGTGGGCGCCGGTCCACCCTGGCCATTTCTCCGTGCGTTTCCACATGTTCACCGCAGAGTTGTTGGGGGGAACTAACAGCAAAGCAGAAGGACAGGTGCTTTCTCCGAGCTCCCCCGGGGGATGTGCCCGCTGCCCTCTACGCCCCCCACCGCCCAGCCCTGCCCCCTCCCGGGGCCGCACGCACCATGGCGGTGATCTCCTTGAACGACTGCAGGTTCTCCACGATGCGGGACTTGTGGGCCGGTTCCACGCGGGCAAAGCAGCGGGCCGTCTGGCAGGCCTGGCGCTGCTGTTCCGGGCTGAGGTCGTCAAACTCCCGGCCCGTGTACGCCTTGCCCGCCACGTCCTCCGTGGTCCCGAAGATGCCGAGCCGGCGGCAGATGGCCACGGCCGTGCCTTTGTTGTCCCCGGTGATCATGACCACGCGGATGCCCGCCTGGTGGCAGCGGGCGATGCAGGCCGCCACCTCGGGCCGCGGCGGGTCCAGCATGCCCACGCAGCCCACGAAGGTCAGGCCCGTCTGCAGGGAGGGAGGCAGATGCCAGCTGGGCCCGAGCCCATCCAACCCCACCATCTGCCCAGCCGCTGCCGGGGGAGCCCCGCCCCCCCCCAGCACCCACCTCGTACTGCCCAAACTTGGTGCTGTCATCCAGCTGCATGTCCTCCTTCCGCGGGGGGTTGTCCCGGGTGGCCAGCGCCAGGCAGCGCAGTGTGTCCGAGCCTGAGCCCCAGTCTCGGATCTTTGCCAGGATTTGCTCCCTGGAGGCGGCGTTCAGGGCTGTGGTGCGGCTCCCCACGCGGACTGAGCTGCAGCGCTCAATCACGCTCTCTGGAGCCCCCTGCAGAGCGGGGGCGAGAAGGGGTGGCAATTCTGCCCGTCACAACGCCCCCCTGCATCCTGTGTCACCAAGGAAACCAGGCCAGGCTAGGCCCAGCGTCCACAGTGAGAAGCAGGAAGCAGCAAAGGCCACAGAGAAATCCCCCAGGGCAGGGGCAGTAAGGGGGGCGTGAGCACCCACCAGGAGCACCCTTCTGCACTGTCTGCTGAGAGGGCCTGCTCCAGCATTTGGGGGTGGGGGTGTACGTGAGCCAGACACCCCTACTGAAGCCCTGTCCCTCTGCCAGTGGAGGTGGCTGGGACCAGTTCAGTGGAATCTAACAGCATAGAGGCAAGCTGAGCAATGCCTGGGGACCAGACACAGGGATCACCTGCAGTGAGGCGACAGGAGTGATTTGGGGGTGACAGGCTCCTTGGAGCTTTGGAGTCCTACCTCAGATCCCACCCCTCATCCTAGGACTGGGTCCTGCCTCTAACCATCTAACTAATGACTTCTGCTTTGCCAGAAGCGCCCCCCCCCCCCCCAGACCTTAGCTTTATGAGCAGTCCAATCACCAAAGCCAGGGTCATTTCATTTCAAAGGGTGGAAGGTACCACAGTGAGTGCACTGAGGCTGTGGTTTCTACCCTGGGTTTGGGACCCATGAATGGAGGGACAGGGAATAAAGATCTGGGGGGGGGGGTGTCTGGCCCTCTTCCTTCCTCGGATTCAAGTGTCCACAATGCAAAGATCCCGACAGGGACCCACTGCCTCGATGCCACCGCCTCGATGCCACCGCTCCAAGCAGTCCAGCCTGACTCGCTGTTCAGACAGGGACCTGCAGGCCCAGGGAGGCCCAGGGATAACCCCAGTCCTGTGCTAAGACCTTGCCTCACAGCCTCGAGTGTGGCCATGTCCCAGAGAAGGGCAGGACACCAGCCTCTGACTTTCTTGCCCTTACACCAGACCTGGCTCCTAGTCCCCCTTCCCCACCGCAGGCTGCCCACCCTCATTCTGCCCGGGCGATGGGTCTCCCACACCTGCAGCCTCTGGGGACTCAGCGGCCTAGGGACCAGAGCCGGGGTGTGCAGGGTCACCAGGACAGCTAACTAAGGCTCCCACCTTCACAAACATCTTGGTGCCCTGGGCCGCCGAGCCAGGGCGGGTGGGCGTGCAGTACACGGACATGGACTTCCGGTCCCGAGAGAACTCCAGGGTGAACTCCTTCCGCATCAGCTGCTTGATGACCTGTGAGGCCAGGGCAGGCCAGGGCATGAGGGCCCAGGAAGCACCTCTGTCCGGCACAGTAATGTCCAGTCTCTCTGGCTGTGGCATTCAAGGCTTCTGCCTTCCTCTCTGGCCTGAGAGATGCTGAGAAGTCACTCTTTCAAAACCATGCTGGGTACATCCTCCCCAAAGTCTCTGCCCAGACAGGGCCCTTCCTCCTTTATTCTCCCAGTTCAACTAACCCGTGCTGCCACGGGGCCGATGCCAGCCCACAGCGACCCTGCAGGATGGGGTAAAACTGTCCCACTGGGTTTCCCAGACTCCGAAGTTGAGTCTTACAAGGAGTCTTAAATCCTTTCTCTTCCCCAGATGCCCAGGGTCAGGCTAGCCTGAGCCTACCACTAACTCACCGCGTTGCAGGCACCAGCTCGCTCCACCCGGGACAGGGCCTGCAGGTCCATGTCAAACACATTCATCTTCTCCACCAGGCAGGTCAGGGCTGTCTCTGTGGCCTCTCCCACCTTCTCATAGATGCCCTTGGCCTGGCGGGACCCAGGGAACAGGAAGTGAGGACAGGGCCAGTTATAGGTAACTTCCTTTGGACTAAGGCTGGTGGACCCTTCCAAGGTTGGCTTTCCCGGGCCTGGGCACGGACAGATGCCGCTGCCCACCTTCCCTTACCGAAGCTCCTCACAGCCCTCTCCACCTCTCTTCCCACCTTTCCATGCTCCATTCCCAGCTCCTCTTTCCAGGTCCGAAGGCTGCCATCCGGCCCCTGCCCCTCCACTCCAACCTGCCTCTTTCACATGCTCACAGTGATCAACACCGGGCTCCAAACACACATGTCCAAACTGCAGCTTGACAGGCTCCAGTCCTGGGGTCCCCCTGTGTTGGTCAATCCAGGGGCAGCCTCATCTAGGACAGCAGCCAGGAAGAACCCGGACTTCTCTTCACTCAGTGCTGGGTTTCCAGGCAGCTCCACCTGCCTCACTCTGGTCAGTCCCGCAGGGGGCAGGCTCCTTCTGTCCTGTCTAAATGCACATCTGCCCCCGCCCTGTCTCAGCTCCCCCGGGTGCCCCTCTAACGTGAGAATGGCGTTGGCCCGAGAGCCTAGCCCGCTCTGTGAGCCAACACCCACCTGCTGCCACACGCGAAGGGCGGTTCACTTCTAAATCATTTCCGGCTGCTACTGACGTCCCAGACATCCTCCCTATTCCCAACCTGGCAAATTTCTTCCCCAGATCAGAGGAAGAGGGAGGGGGTACAGGGGCTGGCCACGCCCCTACGGCAATCCCTGGAACTGTCCCCTCGCGGCTATGGGCAAAGGGACTGTCCTGGGCTGGGCGCTCCAACCCCGGGGAGATGGTGACAGGGGACGGGGCCCCACCTCATTGTAGTCCAGCGCCGAGTCGTTGCACAGGGCGCAGATGGTGGCCAGCTCCACGAGCCCGTCAAACTGCCCGCAGCGCACAAGCCTCTCTCCCTGCCGCCTGCGGGTGCCAGGGCTCAGTAAGGGGGCCTCAGCCCCGCCCCACAAGGCCCCGCCCATCATAAAGCCCCGCCCCCGGAGCCAGCACTCACACTTCGCCCTCCGGCGCGTATGTGGTACCGGAGATGGTGAACTCGTGCAGACGGCAGGTGTCGGCCTCAGCCTCGGCCACCACGAACATCTGGGAAGCCAAGGGGCTTGTTCAGGGCGAGCGGAGTCTCCTCTTCGGGGCTGCCAGGCCGAGCACCAGACCGGGGGCGGGCCCTACAGGGTTGCCCCGAGAGCGGGTCCCAGAGGGGAGGGAGTTCTGGCAGAGCTCAGGGGCAGCTGCCAGCTGCTGGCACCCTGAGCTGGGGCAGGAAGCCTGGTCTCGGCGCCTGAGTCTGTTTCTCCTCTGGGCTGTGGGTGGGATCAGAGTCCAGCTACTCTTCCCTGGAAGCCCACACACCCCACTCTTAGTCACTATCCAGAAGCGTCCTCAGGAAGTCAGCTCCTGCCGGGCGACGGGTGACCAGGGGCTTCCTGGACCCTGGGCTGCCTTGCCGTGAATCCCCAAGTCAATGACTAGTTCAGCACTCAGTAGGTGTGCAGTGCCCCCCCACCCCGTGGTACCCCCTCCTCCCTGCTCCCCAGCAAGTACAGCCCTGAAGAGGGGAGTTTTTCAGCGTGCATGGCCCACTTCCCTCGGTCCCCCATGTGGTGCTTTGCAAGTCTTTTCTGTGTGCAAAGGGACACTCTATTCAGTTAAAGTCCCATGAGAGCAGTGGTTTGCATGCTGGGCTGCTATGGCAGGGGTAGAAGTTCAAACCCTCTAGCCGCCCCTGCAGGAAATGGATGAGGCTGGCTGCTCCTGCAAAAGTCAGTCTTGGAAACCCACAGGGGCAGTTGTGCTCTGAGTCGGGCTGACTCAATGACAGTGGTCTGGCCCTTAGGGGATTGAGCCGAGCTTTGGGGCAAAGGCGGAGACCGCTGGGCATCAAGCTGGAACCCCTCCTGGGCAGAAGCCTCCAACACGCTCCTAAAAAACCTTCAGGCTTCAGAATTCAGAGTCTAGGCTTCCAAGGTCACTTCTCAGGCCACCCGGCTGGCAGAATGTGGGCGCGGTGGTAGGAGCAGAGACATGGGAACCCAGACCCTGGGAAGCCTGCAACGTTCACCATTGCCACACCTACCACTAGGCCGGTCTGGGAGGGGCCCTCTGCCCCTTCAGAGCCCTGGCCAGAATCCCTGAACATGTGGGCAGCGAGCCCAGGATAAGGGATGGAACAACAGGGAATAAATAATTCCTGTCGTGACCCTTCCAAGTCACTGGAGCCATCAGATCTGGTGACAAGCAGGGACTGCAGAGGACCCTGGAGAATGCAGGATAGAGCCTGGGTCCAGCCCCGTGTACTGGCCCAGCCCTCGAGGCTGGAATGGACTCTCTCCCGTGTCCCGGGTGGGTGAGCTGGCAGGGCCTGCACACCCAAGCTGCAGATGGGGAAAGTGAGGCTCGAAGATGGGCCACGTGACCTAGCCAGCCACAGACTCCGAACCCACAAACACGCCATCTGCTCCTCTATTCCCCGCCAAAAAGGAATGTCAGGGGGAGCTCCAGAAAGGCAGCCTGCGCTATCTGCCCAGTCTCACGCTCCGCCACCAGGCAGGCCCGAGCTGGCTGCGGGGACTCACCCGGCAGACGGACATCTGGTTGGTGGTCAGCGTGCCGGTCTTGTCGGAGCAGATGACCGAGGTGCAGCCCAGGGTCTCCACGGAGGGCAGGCTCCGCACGATGGCGTTTTTGCGGGCCATGCGCCTGGTGCCCAGCGCCAGGCAGGTTGTGATGACAGCCGGGAGGCCCTCGGGGATGGCGGCCACAGCCAGGGCCACGGCAATCTTGAAGTAGTACACGGCGCCACGGAGCCAGGAGCCGCCGTGGGCCGGGTCGGCAAAGTGTCCGATGTTGATGACCCACACGGCCACGCAGATCACGGAGATGGCCCGGGACAGCTGCCGCCCGAACTCGTCCAGCTTGCGCTGCAGCGGCGTCCGCTCCGGCTCCACCGCCGCCATCTGGCTTCGGATCTTGCCCAGCTCTGTGCGCAAGCCCGTGGCCACGACCACACCCAGTGCCTTGCCAGATGCAATGTTGGTGCCCTGGCGGAGCGAGAGAGGCCAGGGGACGAGGGGCTGCCACCTTGGCCAGAGCCCCTGCACCTCCGGGCTCCTATCCTTATCCAGCTTGGCTTCCTTGTTCTTACCATCCCCACTGCAGCTCCCAGGCTCCTGCAGCTCGACCACCTCCTCCCTCCAGGCACGGTCAGCGCCGGGAGACCAGGGCGCTGGGCGGCTGCCATGTCCTCCGTGCCTGACCCGAAGACGGCGCCTGGCCACGAAGGACCCGCCTGGCCCAGCAAGTCCCATCAAAATGAGACCTGTCCCAACCCCGGCCACACAGGAGTGCGCGGCGGGCATAAATATTTACCAAACGCAGGCTCCAGAAAACCTGAGCCCCACAGCTCCATCCCCATGACCCTCCTGCAAGCCTGGGGGAAGGGACAGCCAGCCTTGGGTCTCAGTGTCTCCTTCTATACAGTGGTCCCACAGAGGCCCCCACGACGCTGTTGCTCCCTGGAGGCCCTCCCTTGTCACGGCTGCACTATGTGAATGGTGGCCTGAAGACCTGTGGGTCTTTCTGCCCTGAGCAACAGTGATCCACCCCGGGATCTCCCCCCCGCCCCCCGCCCAACTCTCCCCTCCCTCCTTCCCCCCACCGGCCCCTGAGCCAGGCTACCCTCCTTAGGAGGCGTTTTGAGGAGTAGCTGCTGACAGGCCATGTTCCCTTGAAGTCTCCCTCCTCGCTCTAGCAAGTCTTCCAACCGTTCCCACCACCCCTCACCACTTTTTGCAAACCTCCCCCCCGACCCCAAGAACTTTCTGCAGGCTAGTGCGTCTCCTTTCCCCGTCACGGCTGGACAGTCTAATAGGGAAGAGGAGAAGCCTCGGAGCACGCCCGAGTTCACCTGCCGTCTTTGCCACTTCGGGCGTCTTCTTCAACCTCCCTGTGCCCACTGGAGAAAACATGGGTGGTGAGAGTACTTACACTAAAGGTTTGAGGCAAGTCCTGAAAGATTAATATGCACACAGAAAGGGCTGAGAACAGTACCCAGCCCCGGGAAGCACTAGCTATGGTTGCACAGCAGGCTGCTAACCACAAGGTCAACAGTTCCAAATCACCAGCCTGCCCGTGAAAGAAAGAGGAGATGCTCTACTCCCACAGGGTCTTCCAGTCTCAGGAACCCACAGGGAAGCTCCGCCCCGTCCTGCAGGGTCTCTGTGAGTCCAAATGGGCAGGAAGCTGCTGTGTTCTGGTTTGGGCTTTTGCTTGGGACACATTTGCATGTGTTGGCAATCCTGGGTGAGGCTCTTCATGACATGATTATGACTGTCAATCGTAGAACAGTCTGCCATCGAATTCCGTGCCATACCACCCGCTGGTTTGAGCACAGCGGAGCCATGCAGTGGTCACCGTGAAGGTCAGAACATCCCTCTCGTCGTACTGGTACGCATTCCTGTTAGCTCCCAATTCCCCTGCCGTAACCCTAAGACGCTCCTCCTGCGATCCCTCTCCCTATCTGCGTGACGGTATATGGGTGAACCTTCATGAGAGTGCACTGGTTATGATTACTGTCGAGACCGGCCCCCAGGGGTCGTGTCCGACTTACAGAGAAGAGCATGTTCTTCTTGTCCTGGTTCACGGCTCTGGGGTCTGGGATGGCATCTGTGTGCTTGGTCACAGACACGGATTCTCCTGGGTGTGGAATGAGAATGAGGATGTACACACACACATACACACACACACACACACACACACACACACCCCTCCACTCCCCTCCAATTGGCCGGGCCTCCCGGCTCACCGGTCAGGATGGACTGGTCCACTCGCAGCGTGGTGGACTTGATCTCGAGGAGGCGAAGGTCAGCGGGCACCTTGTCCCCCACTGAGGAGGAAGGGAGGCCTGGCTGAGTGTGGGGCTGCAGGTCATCCCCCTGCCGCCGAAAGCAGGAGGCCCGAGAGTGACCTGTTAGAAGGCCGAGTCCCCGTCTCTACGAGGGGGGGGGGGTCTGACAGTCGCCCTCTCAACAGAACTAGAAGTGGGGGGGGGCAGTAAAAAAGTGGGATGCCCCCAGCGCACCTGCCACTTCCACGATGTCCCCGGGGACCATGTCCCGGGCCCGGATCCTCTGCACACCCTTGCGGTCGGAGCGCAGCACTTTGCCCATCTCAGGCTCATACTCCTTCAGGGCCTCGATGGCGCTCTCGGCGTTGCGTTCCTGCAGGGACAAGGTGAGCCGCTGATGGGGGTCCTGTAGCCCCCTCCGAGCGAAGGCCCCGCAGGGACCCCTGGAAGGGTGAGGGGGGTCAGACCTCACAGGGCCACCCACCTGCCACACGCCGACGATGGCGTTGGCCACGAGGATCAGCATGATGACCAGGGGCTCCACGAAGGCCGTCACGGTCTCCTCGCCCTCCTCAAACCAGGCCAGGACCTGCCGGGGTCAGAGCCGGCCAGCACGTGAGCCGGGCCCAGCGGCCATCACCTCTGCTGGGGAGCAGACCCCCCGGGCACCGACTGAGGAAAGCCTTGACTTAGAGGGCACTTCACTCCCTCAGGAAGTGACCCAGGCACTCAGGCCAAGCTTCAGGGACATGGGGGCAGTTATACAGCTGGAGACCCCAACATCTGTCTAGAGCAAAGGGAGACCCCAGACTAGCTAGCCCGGGGGAACTGACTAGAAGGGGAATTCTATCTATCTGTCCATCATGGATCCACTGGGCCTGGGACTCAGAGAGGGGCCTGTGTTTGAACAAACCCGGGTGATTTTATACCAAAGGAGCCTGTCCCAGACTGTGCAGCCCAGAGGCCAAGTTGGGAGGCAGGAGGCAGCTCAAATACTGGTCCCACTAGTGGCCCAGGGCGTACTGGTCACCCCCACCCCACAGCTCCACGAAGGGCTCTCCGGGCACTCCCTCCGGTCAGTGGTTTTAAGTTTCTGTGTGGACAGACTTTTCCTCTAAGGTCCCATGAGATCATTGGACAAGAGGGCCACACACAGTTAGCTGGGCCCCTGCTGGCTGGAGAGAGGGACCCTTCCAAGGAGTCCCAGTGTTGACACTCGGGCATCAAGATGAGGTCTCTCTAGGGCTTGGTGGGGGTGGAGCCAGGAGCCAGAACCATGTCCACTCTCAGGGCATCCTGGAAAAAAACCACTACAGTCATCTCCATGCCTAGAAACCAGGGGTCCCTAAGGGGCAAGGGGTGACAAAGGGGAACAGCAGTCCAGAGAGAAAGCCACAGAAAGGCAAGTCCACATGGAAGAAACTCCCCAATCTGTGTGATCCCAGGGCTGTAATTCATGAAACCCAAGTCCCAAAGAGGCAACAGTATCAAAGCTTAAATTGTGAACTCCTAGGGGGCCTCACTGAGGCCATTAGAGGGCAGTGGGGGCCTAACATCCACTTGCAGGGTCCCTACACAGATCAACCTCTGATGAATTCCCTCTGAACATACACAGCCCAGGGATGTGAACAGCTTGGTATCACAAAGAGAACGTTGCAAAGTCCTTTGTGACAGACCGTGTTGGTGAAAACGTAACACATTATCATTTCATCTCCCTTTTGACTCCTTATAAAGTCCTTACAGTTCTAATATGCTCTGCTTTCCCTTCAATTGAGGTGTTTCCATGTTTTGTCTAGTTGTTTGCATATATATATATACATACATATATAATTTTATTGGGGGTTGATACAGCTCTTTTCACAATCCATACCTCCATCCACTGTGTCAAGCACATTTGTAAATTTGCTGCCATTCTCAAAACATTTTCTTTCTACTTGAGCCTTTGGGATCAGCTCTTCATCTTCTTCCCTTCTTCCCCCTCCTTCCCTCCGGAACCCTTGATCATTTATAAATTGTTATTATTTTGTCTAGTCGTTCTGGTTGTTGTGTCGTTGGTTTGCTCGTTTGCTTCCTGCTTGGGCTTTTTATTATTTTCCGAATACGGGATCCAGGAGAGGTGGATGGATGGAGACAGTCCCTGGACTGACAGAGGGGAGAGGGGTCGCAGGGACCTGGCAGGGAAGGGTGGGGAGGGGATGGGGAGCTAGAAACAGCGAGACGAGAAGAAAATCTCTGAAACCCACTGTGGGGATGATTGCATCTTTCTTCTGAAGCGGACTGGGCGATAACACTCTGTGCTACGTGAAGTATATTCCCATAAAGCCAGTCTCAAAAAAAAGAAGCAGAGAGGGTGTCAGGGGAGGGAGGAGCTGCGCGCAGTTCTGAACCGGATGTGATTTCGTCCCCGGGGAGGGTAATCTGCATGGCCGGAGTCAGCCTGGACTGTGAGACCCATCTGGGCAGGGAGGTCAGGGATACTGCTCCTCACTCTCCACCACACAAGACGGCGTCCACCGCCAAGGATTTACCGGGTCTGCGAAGTCAGCGGTGCAGAGACTGTGAGACCCTGGAATGTACCCCACCTGTGCTTCTACAAGCTCATGGAGCATCCCAGGGGGAAGAGGGGCAGGCCCTGGGGCCGGGTGGGAGCCAGGAGAGTGCAGGTGAAGGAAGCTAAGCATGCAGGGGCTGGGCAGAGGCGGGGCACAGCGGGGAGGGCAGCCCCATGCCCCAGAGCCTCCAGGCATGGTGGGCAGGGCTACTTACAAAGGAGACCAGGGCGGCCAGCAGCAAGATGCGCACCAGGAGGTCCTCAAACTGCTCCAGCACCAGCTCCCACAGGGACTTCCCTGGGAACAGAGCAGGGCGTGAGGCCCGGCTGGCCCCGGTCAGTTGCTTGGCCTTCCCCTTCCCAGAGCAGCTGGCCACCTCCCTCCCTCTGGGCAGTTGGGACGCTGCAGGGCAGTAAGGCCTCACTCTAGAGGGCAGGAGGGGGCATAGGCTGCCAAGGCGGGGCCCAAGGGGGTCTCTCAGCC
>PVJH01035655.1:0-19497 GCA_004026705.1 Nesogale talazaci
TTTTTTTTTTTTTTTTTTTTTTTTTTTGTGGGTATCACTGCCTCTGGTGGTCGTGGGCACTACCCAGTGCTGCTCCTGAGAGCCTCCGCTGGATTTGAACTGCCAAGCCCGTGGGCTGTAGTCCCGCACTCAACCACTTACTCCACCAGGGCTCAGCCCTTGGTTTTGTTTTAATATTTCTATTGGGGGCTCATCCGTTGTGTGAAGCACATTTGTACATTTGTTGCTCTCATCGTTTTTCAAAACATTTTCCCTACTTGAGCCCTTGGTATCAACCAGCTTCTCATTCCCCCTGCCCCTGTTACAGCTTTTTTGTTGTTGTTAGGTGACGTCAAGTCAGTTCTGACCTATAGCCACTGTGTGAACAACACGTGAAACACCGCCCAGTCCCACAACACCTCAGAATTGTTATGTTTCAGCCCCATTGTTGGCGACACCACATCGATCTCTCTTATCAAGGGCCTTCCTCTTTTTGACTTTACCAAGCATGATGTCCTTCTCTAGGTTTCTCCTGACAACATATCCAAAATGCATGAGAAGAAGTCTTGCCAACTTTGCCTCTAAGGAGTGTTCTGGTTATACTTCTTAATACAGCTTTAAAAAAGAAAAGAGAAAATTATTTAGCTTAGATTAAAGCTTGGCTCACTATTGAATTGTAGATTCCAACAGTGAATTCACAGCAGAGTAGAACTGGTGAATAGTGTTTTTGAGGCTGTAAATTCTTAGGGAAGCAGTCCGCCTTATTTTTCCAATAGAACAGCTGGTGAGTTTTGTTTTTCTTTTTAAACTGGTGAATTTTAAACTGCCGACCTCTCTATTAACAGACCAATGCTTAATCCCCTAGACCACCTGTGCACCTTTTGCATTAGCTTTGGGATTATGATTTAAGAGAATGCAACTGAACATTTACAAAGTGTTAAGAACTATGCTAAGCATTTATTTAATTTTTAAATGTTACTATTTACACAATCATTATAACAATGGGAAGTTCTTTTTTATGGCTGTTTCTAAGTTTTAAACTTATTTACTATATATATGTATCAAAACATTTTACATTTCATCAGTCTTCACATATACAGAATGGTGACATTAATTGTGCTTCTTATGTTTGTTCAACCATCTCCCTTATCCATTACATGACACATTCTTATTCCCACCCTTCAGACAAGAAAACAGTCATAGGGTGTAAATGACATGACGTAGGTACCACTGCTGATTTAGAGTCAAAGCTGGTATTCTTTCTCATATGCCAGAGATACTCATTGGAGCTAAGTAAGCCAGTTAATAATCACTTGCCGGTCATTCATTGAAAACTTGTCCAACACAACTCAAAACACCACCAATGAAATAATTCAAGAACTATTTATAGAGCTTATTATATGCTGAGGGTATAAGGATGAGCAAAATAGACATTGTCATCGAGCCTAGATGGAGGTTTTCAATGGGAAGTTCTTCAGGAACTTAGACATGCTAAGAATCCAGGCCACTCAACCACTGAAACATGAGTTTTTAACCACTGAAAGAGGCAGTATGGTGGTGAAGTTGAGTATACAGTTGCTGGAGCCAACCTGTCTGGGGAGACCTGGTGGCATAGTGGTTACCTGTTAGTTAGGCTGTTACTTGCAAGGTCAGCAGTTTGTACTCACTACTGCTCCATGGGAGAAAGAGGTTTACTCTGGGAAACATTTAGTCCCCGAAACCCAGAGGGGCAGCGTGCTCTATCTCATCCTGTAGGGTCTCTGAGTTGAAATTGCCTCGGTGGTGGTGAGTTTAATTGTGGAAGGAGCCATTCGGTAGTGCTGTCCACTAAGTGTTGAACTGCGAATAACAAGGTCAGTAGTTGAGACCATTAGCAGAAAGATGAGGCTATCTGCTCCCATAGAGATTTGTAGGTTCAGATATCCTATATAGGGCCTTTGTGAGGCAGAATCTCATAATGCTCGAGCATATTAACAGATGTGAAGCATTTAGAACCATGACTGATACATAGGAAGCCCTCTATAATTTTCATTAACTGTTTTCAAAACTATGTAACTTTATAAGGCATTAGCTCATAGGTTTTGTTCATTAGATAGCTTAGGAATGGTAGAGAGAATGCATTTTAATGTAGCTTTTTTTTTAAATTAGCACAATGGGCACATGAAAACAGTGTAAATCACTTCTGCTTTCAACTACTAAATGCCAATTAATGCTTTATTTTATGTATTTTTTAGGAATTTGTGATTCATTTGCATCCTTGAAGAGCAACTGTGGACGAGAAAGGAAAAATGGGTGTGAAAACATTTACTCATAGTTCCTCTTCCCACAGCCAGGAAATGCTTGGAAAGCTCAACATGCTGAGGAATGATGGACATTTCTGTGATATCACTATACGTGTCCAGGACAAAATTTTCCGGGCACACAAGGTGGTACTAGCAGCTTGCAGTGATTTCTTTCGCACTAAACTTGTGGGCCAAGCAGAGGATGAGAACAAGAATGTGTTGGATTTACATCATGTTACAGTGACTGGCTTTATCCCCCTTTTAGAATATGCTTACACAGCCACTCTGTCGATTAACACGGAAAATATTATTGATGTTCTGGCTGCAGCCAGCTATATGCAAATGTTTAGTGTTGCTAGCACCTGCTCAGAGTTCATGAAATCAAGCATTTTGTGGAATACACCCAACAACCAACCAGAAAAAGGTCTAGATGCTGGACAAGAAAGTAACTCTAACTGCAATTTTACTTCTCGAGATGGAAGCATTTCTCCAGTCTCTTCAGAGTGCAGTGTTGTGGAAAGAACCATTCCTGTTTGCCGAGAATCTCGGAGAAAACGTAAAAGCTACATAGTTATGTCACCTGAAAGTCCTGTAAAGGGTAGCACACAGACAAGTTCTCCCCAGGTACTGAACTCTTCAGCTTCCTATTCAGAAAACAGAAACCAAGCAGTTGACTCCTCTTTAGCTTTTCCCTGGACTTTTCCGTTTGGAATTGATCGAAGGATTCAGCCTGAGAAGGTTAAGCAGGCAGAAAATACTCGAACTTTAGAATTACCTGGCCCATCTGAGACAGACAGAAGAGTGACTGATTATGTGACATGTGAAAGCACAAAAGCTTCCTTGACTCTAGGTGCTGAAGAGGATGTCCGGGTCAAAGTAGAAAGGTTAAGTGACGAAGAGGTTCATGAGGAGGTGTCTCAACCTGTCAGTGCATCTCAGAGTTCACTGAGTGATCAGCAGACAGTGCCAGGCAGTGAACAAGTCCAAGAAGACCTTCTCATTAGTCCACAGTCTTCCTCTATAGGTATAATTTCTTCTGTTTTGTGTGTGTGTGTGTGTGATGTTATAAAGTATATTCAGGAAACATTAAAAATGCCTTTTAGATAAACTTTTTGTGTTGGGTCCTATAGGGATTACATAGAAGGATAAATATAACTGATTTTTTTTAAGTACTTTTAGCACTAGTTTTTTTTTTTTAAGTTAAGCATTATAATATAAATGATTGTTCCTAACTTATGAGATAAATTGAGCAGTGTCTATAGAGCAAAGGCAGGATGCATAAAGCTTTTTTGGGGGGCGGGGGGTCATCACTGCCCTCTGGTGGTCGTGAGAGCTACCCAGCGCTGCTCCTGAGAGCTGCCACTGGATTTGAACTGCCAAGCCTATGGGCCACAGTCTTGCACTCAACCACTTATGTCACCAGGGCTCAGCCCCTGCATAAAGCTTTTATTATTTGCAGCGCAAAAATAGCAGGTTTTTTTTAATCCACTTGATCCCTTATTTTTTTATCAGAGTATTTCTTGAAAACTTAACTCTGTGCTTAACATTGAGAACATAAATTGAAAAGCATATTGCCTCTGCCATTGAAGAGTTAGCAACTTGAGTAAGGAAACAAATTTGTAGTAAATGATTACAAGACAGTAGAAGTGCTAGCAGGCGCATACAAGGTAATGGAGCAAGTTGATAACTATATTCTGACTCAAGAGTTCGCCTAGATGAACAAATGACATTTCTGTGAAGATTTTTTAAAAATCACAGAAGTGTGGAGGAACATGGTTAGTTTGATAAGTAGTGGATCCAGTCTAAAATAGTTTAGATAAAGCATCGACACCTGAAAAGTATCAGGGGAAATAAGATTAAAAAACCAACCCGAGAGTGAGTTGTGAAGAGCTTAAAGACACTAATTTCAGTTAAAATTGCAACCAAGATTTTATAAACAAATTCTCCCCACCCCACCCCCAAGAATTCATTCTATGATAGCTATAAGCAAGCTATCCTTTTCACTACTTAAATCACTGGAAATAAGAAACCCAGGACTGATAACAGTAACTCTATAATTTAGCCATTATTCCAGGCTTCTTGTATATTTATAGTCTACCATCCTTGGTCTAAGGAGCCCTAGTGGAGTTGTGGGTTATGCTTTGAACTACTGGCCACAAGGTCCACTAACCTGCAAGTTCAAATGTATCAGCCACTCCTTGGGTAGGGGATGGGGGAAAGGGGGTTTGAGACTGTCTGCTTCTGTAAAGATTTAAATTCTCAGATACCCAAAGGGGCAGTTCTACTCTGTCCTAAAGAGCTCCTGTGAGCCAAATCCATTTGATGGCAGTGCATCTGTTTTTTTTTGTTATCCTTTCCAGTTTCATCAGTATGCTCACAGCTCTATAGTTAAGCCTACCCTTCCAGAAAGGGATAGCACTAGTCTTAGGAATATACAAACGTTCATGTTACATAGTCTTTTCTTACCCACAAGAGAATCTTCAAGAGAAGCTATATGCATTAGTGGGGAACTATATTCATTTCCAAAGAACTTTGGTAGTGTTGTTGACTGGACACTGGGTTGCTAACCACAAGGTCAGTGGTTCAGATCATGAGCCACTCCTTCATGAAGCCATCCTCATAAAGATGTATGGTCTGGGAAGCCTTACGGAGGGTTGCTGTGAGTTGTATGTAGACTCAGAGGCACTGGGTTTATATTCGTTTCCTCAGGGTGCCAGAACAAAGTACCACAAAATAAATGGTCTTGAGCAACAGAAATCATTTTTGGAGCTCACTAGTTTGAATACAGGTTGTCACCTGGGCCATGATCTCTGAGCAGTAGAGAATAGGTTCCCAAATGTATTTGTCCTGTTGTCCCTTTCCAGAAAAAAAAAATTGATAGTACCCTCCTGACAATTAAAGACTTTAATAAAATAGCTCTTTCCAGAACCTCTAAATAGAAAGCTTGATTAACAGTCTGACCTAGTGGAATGAAATCCAAATGCACTGGGAGTCAACATTTTTTTGATGCAGGGCGGGGGTGGGGGCAGCATCACTGCCCTCTGGTGGGAGTGGGAGGCCAGCCATGCTCATGGAGAGCTGCTGCTGGATTTGAACCACCAAGCCAGTGGGCCGCAGTCCTGCACTCAACCACTACGCCACCAGGGCTCAGCCCAGGAGTCAACATTTTTGTCCTTTTGGGAAGTTGATGGAAGTCCCGAACAAGGTTTGTCATCAATTGAGGTTTCACCTTATTTGGAATGAGAAAACCACTCGTACACTTGAGTTTTTCCTGTAGCACTATCATTGTAAGCTGTATTCAATATTTCTGTGGTATTTTTCTGAGTAGGAAGCAAAATTTCATAGCTGCACATTGTTCTCTTAAATTCGAGCAAAGAACAAAAATTCGAGCAAAATTGCTTTGATGAAAAATTCCCTGTGAGTAGAGAGAACCTACACTGACTCAGAGCACGTTGCTCAGTGCTCGCTCACGGGAAGAACGTGTACTGCAGAACCTCTACGTACATCATGTGCCACAGCGAGACCAAACAGATTGCTTGGGGGGGACTTGTGTGTTTTTTTATAGTCCCATTATTTTTTTGTATACTTTTTTATTGAAATACAAAGATGAAGTGCACATCATTTGGCTTTTGTCCAAGTGGTTTGAACACCTTAAAATGCTACCTTAAGTGGAAAAAAAATAGAAAATTTAAAGTAAATACTTAATTTTTTTTTTTTTTTGTGGGCATCACTGCTCTCCGTTGGTGGGAGTAGGAGGCCCAGCCCCACTGCTGGAATTGAACCTCCGTTCCAGTGGGCCGCAGTCCTGTGCACAAGCACTACGCCACCGGGTCTCAGCCCTGTAAATATTTAATTTAAAGATAAAATATTTGGTATTGATAATGCAGGGTGCTTGACTGATCAGAAATAAGTGTCTCAGACTGGATTTACAGTTTAGGTGTCTTTGAATGAGTGAAGATTAAAAAGGAAAAATAAAGACACTTTATCGGATGATATTGAATTTGTGGATTTAGGGAAAGAAAGACCCAAAGCACCCTGGATTAGTAAGGAAATGTAGTGGTTTACTATATTTATTGCAAGTATAGCAAGGACTATCAACAACAGTTTTGTTGGGGACTGAACTCTGGTGGCGTAGTGGTTGTGCGCCGGACTGCGGCCCACTGGGGCGGAGGTTCAATTCCAGCAGTGAGGCTGGGCCTTCTACTCCCACCATCGGAAAGTAGTGATGCCCCCCCCCCCCAAAAAAAAATTTTTTTAAAGAGTTTTGTTGGAAAACCTTACCCCATCCACCCTGTAGCCTTCCTATTCTCAAAACTCAGGACACTTCTAAGGGACACGATTTGAATTCCCTTGAGCATGCTAGACCTGCTGTGTTTTGACATGGTATAAATTGAAGGATGCAGAATTCTTCACGGAAGTGCTAACAGAGATGGCAACGCTGCCTTCACCAATTATAGATGGATTTGAAATGTCAAGAAACAATAGTTTCACATTTTGTTATTTTTAATGTTTTTATGATCTGTAGCAATAATCTAACTTACGCCATGTTTTTTCTATGATTTATTGACCATTCATATATCTCTTATTTTTTACAAGTATCTACTTAAGTTATTGCTAGTTGTTACAATCGGTTTTAAATCTAATGTGTTTGATAGGTTGTAGGTGTATGGATAAATTCTAAACAGTTTCACCTCTTTGGTTAGCATGGAGTTGTTTTAATTTTTAGTTTTTAATAATAGCCAGGGATTTGGTGAGGGAGGGGTATTTTCTTTTTAACCTTTATCAACTTTGGAATCTAGAATACTAGTATACTAGTTATACTAGTATAACTATAGTATAGTTCTTTTAAATTATCTTGGGGAGTGGGGGCATGGCAAAGGTATATATAACTCAAAATTTGCCATGTTATTTTTTGATCATATTAAGCAGTTATCTCCACCATCTTTTTCTTAATTTTTATGTACTCAGTTTTACATTTTAATGTAATAATTAAAAGAAACTTAATGCCCCCTAAGAGGTGATTCTCACTCCTCTCCTGGCCCTGGAGAACTCAGGTCTCTATATCTTCTCCCATTGCAGGTGTTTCACGGCAGTAGGACCATGCAACATTTGCTCCTTTGTGACTGACTTGTTTCACTTCACATAACGTTAGGTTTATCTGTGTGTCCATGTATGTGTCAGGACTTCATTTCATTTTTATCCTGTTTTTCAGCAAACCCTTGATGATCTTAAGATTTAATCCAAAACAGAATAGTGTTTTGTGTCTGTTTTTTTCCCCATCATAGCAAGATTCCATCATCTCCCAGGACTAGGATAACCAGAAGCACAGTAAATCTTCCTGGCCTGTATCAATCACACTTCTTTTGCAAACCTTTCCTATAAGTTTTAATGTGTGCACTCCAGTTGAGAACCAGTAGAAAATGGACCTTTTCCCTTTTTGACCAAGTTTACAAAGAACTATACTAGAGTACAAGATAATATAACTGACTTCTCTTGCAGTTATCCACATTTACATATAAAAATGTTCATTAAACCTTGGCTTCCGGGGCTGAGTCCCGGTGGCATAAGTAGTTGAGTGTGGGACTGTAGCCCGTGGGCTTGGCAGTTCAAATCCAGCAGTGGCTCTCAGGAGTGGCACTGGGTAACGCCCATGACCACCAGAGGCAGTGATGCCCACAAACAAAACAAAACAAACCAAAAAACCTTGGCTTCGGGGCTGAGCCTCGGTGGTGTAGTGGGTTGTATGTGGGACTGCGACCCACTGGCTTGTCAGTTCAAATCCAGCAGCAGCTCTCCAGGAGCAAGGCGGGGCCTCCCACTCCCACAAGAGGGCAAATAATAACCTTGGCTTCTAGATTCCAAAGTTGATAAAGGTTAAAAAGATAAAATACCCCTCCTTCACCAAATCCATTAGGATTTGTCCAGTTTTGTACCCGAACAGACTAAATAGTAGTGTTTATTCTCTTTTTTGTTTGTTTGTTTTTGTTTTTTGGGCATCACTGCCCTCAGGTGGTGGGAGTAGGAGGCCCAGACTTTGCTCTGTGGAGCTGAAATCCAACTTCCATCCCAGTGGGCTGCAGTCCCGCGTACAACCACTACGCCCCCGGGGCTCAGCCCCTGTTTATTCTCTTCTGGAAACAACTAGAAAGTAAGAATGGAAAGGTATTGACAGTTGAGCAATTCTTAAACAAAATACATTATCTGGTTCTCACCCACATCTGGATTTAAAAGGATAAATCAGGAGAGATAGGTTGATAGGGGAAAACATAAGTGTCATTTGATTGTAAGGAAAATAAAGAAAGGTACAGAGAGAGGCTAAGCACACATCAGTGCTAAGTGATGTGAGCAGGACAAGTGAAAAAAGGGACTGTGGGTTCAGATTATGTATACATCTCCTTTGAAATGCTGATGGGTTCATCAGGATATTAATATTGTACCATTAGTGGTTTTGATAACTATTGTGATGCACCAAGAAACAAAAAATAAATTATATTTATTTAGGACTCCTGGTAGCACCGTAGTTAAAACACTTGGCTGCTAATAAAAAACCTGGAGGTTCCTACCTGCCACTGCTCTGTGGTAGTCTGACTCTGTAAAGATAGCAGTTTTGGAAACCCAGTGGACAGTTTCACTCTCTTATTGGGAATGCTATGAGTTGGGTGGATATTCTTTGTTTCAGAAGTCAAAGCAACATGTAATCCTTTCAAAAAATTTTAAACATGTATTATAAAATATTTGGATGCCTTAAAAGAGATTAGATTAACCTGTGGAACTCTTTAAGTGGAAATTTCCTTTTTTAATGTTAGCTAATGTTTCTGAGGAAAAAATTGAAGTATTCTATAAAATTTCATCAGGAGGAAATTTATCACATCTATCAATACCTGATAGATGTGATATATAAATATCACATTTATTAAATATATTGTAGTGGTGGTGTGCAGACTCTTATCCCGCTATAGTTACTATGTTTAATACTCATTGAAATACTACACCTATTCTTAGGGGCTGAGCCCCGGTGGCGTAGTGGTTGTGCGCGGGACTGCGGCCCACTGGGACGGAGGTTCAATTCCAGCAGTGGGGCCGGGCCTCCTACTCCCACCACCGGAGAGCAGTGATGCCCCCCCAAAAAAACAAAAACGAAATACTACACCTATTCTTGTTGACATGGTTAGGTTCTAAAGACTGCGTTATTATGCATAATATGATGCTCTGTGAAAATGAAGGGTAACTTCTTGGGATCACAAAAGCAAGAAGATGTACTATATCATTATGTAACTACCAAATTCCATCAATACAAAACTGCAAACCAATGAGAATCATAACCCAGCCAAGTTGACATAACTTTTTTTTTCCTTCATATACAACTTGAACCATTACAGCTATCTTGACTCTTAGCTCACCTCTTTTGGGTTTGGTTCTGCCACACATACACTATTAATGTTGGTTCTTTACTGTTGTAAATACAGAATGCCAGCTAACAAGATATAGTCAAGTGCTATTAAATGGAAAAGAGTTTAGAAGCACAGGTTGTCTATGTGGTGGAACTCAGCTTAATCTTGTACATGAAGAAATAGGCAAAATTCAGTACCCGATGAGTAAACAAGCTAGGTGATTGGTCTCTGTCTTTCCAGTAAGACAAACTAAAGGTCTAGATGTTTAAAAACGATATGAAAAAAAAGTGTTTCAAAGGCTGAAATGAAGGTAGGAGATAGCAAGTTAAATTTTGGGAGATCACCTGAACTCTTAGGAGTTTTACCTTTAGAACATTTGCTTAAACAGAAGACTTTGAGTCATTATCTCAGAGCAGGAAATAAAATCAAAGGTCCCAGGCCATGTCAAAATCTCGAAGCATTAATAATTCTGCATATTAAGTATATTATTTGAAAGACTATAACACTAGATAAAGATGACTATATGCCTCCTTCCCTTTGGCAGTAAGCCAAAAGAATAAAAGGATGGGGGGGGGCATTCCCAGGAGGCCATGGCTATAGGCAAAACTGCTATAGAGTAACCTTGTTTTTACTCAGTGTGAGTAGGCCAAGAAATCTCATACAATAAATTTGTTTTAATGTGGTCCCTGTCTGATTGTGCTTCTCCAGGAATGTAGCAAAAGCACATCTAAATCTTACTAATAGGATATGTTGATTCTAATCTCAGTATGTCTTTTACGAATAAATGTTAAGGATAATGACCACTGTTCAAAAATAATCAAAGAAATGAAGACAAGTCAAAACCAGCAAGATAAAAAAAAATCAGAACAGGTAGCAGAAACCAGTTTGCAAGAGTTTTCAGACAGAAACAGTATTTAAAGGAAAGAAGATTGAAGAGCACTTGCTGAGAACAGAAACTGCAAACTCTCATCCAAGCTCACAGGCTTTGTCATGGAGTCAATGCCAATTCATTGTGACCGTATAGAACAGCTCGAATTGAGTTGTCAAGACTTTACTCCTTGTGGGATTAGAAAGCCTCTTCTTTCTCCAGAGAACCAGCCGATGGTTTTCAGCTGCTGCCCCTGCAGTTAGCAGCCCAACTTGTACTCACTACATCACCGTGGCTCCACTAGAAAATTTCACTGGTAGCAAAAGTTTTAAACTCTTAATATTTTGGCATTATATTGCACCAAAGGAAGAACTGATGAGTCAGAGGATACTACCTGAGGTTACAGGGCAGAAGAGGGTAAGAGTTGTGGAAGATACAGTAAAAAATACAACATAGAAATTTAATACCAGTCATAGGAGGAGGATAGTTATGGTTAGGTGTCGTCAAGTAAACTCTGACTCGTTGACCATTTGTACAACACAGTGAAAACCCTTGGTCCTGTATTCTCCTCAATTATTCATTTGTTTGGGCCCATTATTGTAGTCACTGTGTCATTCCGTCATATTGAGGGTCTTCCTCTTTTTCCTTACCCCTTAACCCAACATGATACCCTTCTCCAGGGAGTGGTCTCCAGACAACATATCCAAAGTATGTGAGACGTGTGTGGCCATCCCTGCCGCTAAGTAGCATTCTGGCGATACTTCTCCCTTGACAGATTTGTTCTTTTAGCTGGTGCATGCTACTTGGAATGTTCTTTGCCTGCAGTATAATTCAACACATTGATCAGCCTTCCTATTCAGTGTCCAACTTTCACAAGAATATGAGTGAGTTAAAAATATCATGGCTTGGGTCACACTCCTCAATGTAATAACATCCTGCTTTTCAACACTGTACAGGGATCTCGTGCAGCAGGTTTTACCACTGTAATGCATTCTTTCATCTCTTGACTGCTGCTTCCATGAGTATTGAGTATGTATCCAAGCAAGACAAAACCCTCGGCAACTTCAGTCTTTTCTCTCGATGTTGCCTATTGCTCCAGCTGTGAGGATGTTGTTTTTCTTTACATTGAGTTGTAATCCACACTGAAGGCTGCGATCCTTGAGCTTCTCAGTAAATGGCATCAATCCTTCTCTGTCAGCTGGCAAGGTTATGTCATCTGCATATCTCAGGTTGTTAGTAAGCCGTCCTCCAATCCTGATAATCACGTAATCCAGCTTGTCTGATGATGTCCTTAGCTTACAGACTGAGTAAATATGGTGAGAGGATACAATTCTGACACACACCTTTTATTGGTCTTTAACCATGCAGTGTTTACTAATTCTGTTATACAACTGCCTCCTTTAATCCACATGTAGGTTCTGCATGAGCACATTGAGTTGTTCTGGTATTTGCATTCATCAAAGCTATTCATAGTTTGTTATGATCCACACAGTCAAATGCTTTGTCATAGTCAGTAAAACACAAGTAAACATCTTTCTGGTATTTGGGGCTTTCAGGCAAGATCCATCTGATAACAACAATGATATGCCTTAGTCCACATTCTCTTCTGGATGGGCCTGAACCTCTAGCAGTTCCTTGTCAGGTTGTTGGATGATCTTCTGCAGAATTGTACTTGCATGTGATACTATGTTATAATTTTTTATCTTTTCTTTTAATTTTGGCCTCATACCACTCTTATCACAATCCACATATACATCTAATGTGTCAAGCACATTTGGACATTTTTTGCCACCATCATTCTCAAAACATGTGCTTTCTACTTGAGCCCTTGGTATCAGCTCCTAATTTTTCCCCTCCCTCTCTGCCCCCGCATGAACCCTTGATAATTTATAAAGTATTATTTTGTCATATCTTACACTGTCCAGTGTCTCTATTCACCCACTTCTGTTGTCTGTCCCCCAGGGAGGCGGTTCTAGGTAGATCCTTGTAACCTCTTCCCCCTTTTTACCCCCATCTTCCCTTCACCCTGAGCTCCAGCATTGTTTCTATCACTAAAACCATGTTTTCTAACTACCATTCCTCTTTGTTTCCAACTTTTGCATTGCATTCACCAGTAATTATTTTTGCATCTTGATTGCATGTTTGTTCAATTTCCAACTGAAGATGTTGGTAGAAATCTTCCATTTCTGCATCACTAGCGTTGGGGAATAGTTGAGTAATAATGGTAGTGATAGGATTTCCTTGAAGGCAGATAAATATTTTCCTGTCACAGGCATCATTGTACTTCAAGATAGGCCTTAACATGCCCTTTTTTGATGATGAATTCAATGAGAACTCCTCTTGATTGTGTCACTCCCAGCATAGTAAACCATATGACTCTTATTCAAAATGGCCAATTCTAGTCCATTTCACTCATTAACACCTAGGATATTGCTATGTGTTCTGTTCCATTTTTGACAATTTCTAACTTTCCTAGACTCATATTTCACAAGCCACGTTCTAATTATTAGTCTATTATCACCATTGTTTCTTCTCATTTTAAGCCATTCCCCAACAGCAAATGAAGGTCCCAAAGACTTTCCTCCCATGGGCTTCACTCTATTCATGTCATTGATTGACTTTACTCTAAGAAGGCAGCTCTTCCTCAATCATATTTTGAAAGGCTCATCTTCAGGCACTAGCTCTGAGAGTGTCATTTTTTTTCATTGGTCTTGTAGTACCTGATAGTGTTTTCATGCTGTACGTAATGTTTTCAGTGGCGAATACTTTCAAAGTGACCTGGTTTCGTCATAGTTTGTTTATTGTCTGGAAGCTCCACTGAAGCCTCTTGCTTCTGAGTGACCCTGCTGGCATATTCAATACCAATGACAGCGCTTCCAGCATCTCTGCCACACATCAGCCACAGCAGTACAACAGACATGTGGCAAAGAAGAAAAGAATGAGGATTTTCCTAAGTCCTGAAGGGAGCCAGTTCACAGATTAGAGACCACCAAAGAAATGTAAATCTAAGTATATCAAAAACTTATAAAATGAAATTAAACAGAAAATGACAGTTATCTTCAAAATAATTTAAAATTGGAATGATATCCTCAGTGTTTTAAAAATAATTGTCAATATAGATTTCTACATACAAGAAGTACTGTATATACTTGTGTATAGACTGAGTTTTTCAGCACCTTTTTATATAGTTTTGTGGTAAAATCAGGCGCATCAGCTAATATTCAGGTCAGCTTATGCTCTAGTATATATGGTAGTAGTTATTTTCAAGCTAGAAAAAATTCACATCAGCAAATAATTGCTAAAGGAAATAAGTAAACTACAGGGAGAAGTGAGCCCAGAAGGAAGGTCTAATACAAGAAAGAGAGAAGTGAATGAATATTATTTGTATAGAAAAAGTCTAGTGGAGCTTAAAGTAAAATATCAAATTATTTCTAAGTTACAGAATAGGAGTGGGTGAGAAATTAAGTTTAAATATTCTAGGATCTTTTTGTTATATGGGAGGAAGTAAAGGTTTTAATTAGACTTTGATGATGTGTGTTAAAATTTCTGAGGTACCTAACAAAGAAACTAATAGGATAGTTGGAATACTGGTAATTGTTATCACTTACACCATCAACAAGTTGATTCAGAAATGTATACAGAAATGCAAAGGACCAAGAATAAACAAGGTTCTCATGAAGCAACTGAAGGGGACTTGCTCTTTCTTGATATAAGAATTCCTTATATAGTTGTAATTAATCATTGGCATTACTGTAAATAAGTTCAAATTGATAGAATGATAGCCTGAAAATAGGTATGTATACTTAATTTCACTTGATAAGTGGAAGGTGAAGGGTAAAACAGACTTCAATAAACATGTTGGATATAATGAATCACAAAATCAATTCCAGATCAATTTTAAAGAAAATTGATATAAAAATCTAAATCTAGATGTAAAAAGCCCTTGATTTTTCTTAAGAGAATTTGAGATATGAGATTTTTAAAAATGAGTAAAAATTAGTAACCATGGTAGAAAAATTCATCAATTTAGTACTGTTTCTGTTTTTATTTTTTATCATTTTATTGGGAGTGCTTACAGATAACATTCAAAAGTTCAATTGCATCAAATGGTATTAGACAATTGCCACCACATTCAGTTTCAAGACATTTTCTTTGTTCTTGAACTTCTTGATATCAGTTCTCCTTTATTCCTCCCCAACTTTTTTGTGCTGCATTCCCACAATGTCGAATATATATATTTATGTATAATTCTGTTGTTTGCTCCCCTCTAGTGGAGTATACAGTCATCAATGCTATCAACTTCTCCCTCTTTCTTTCCCCCTCCCCTCACTTCCTGCTCCCTCAGGGAACCATTACTCCTGTTGCTCTTTCTGAAGTGTTAGCTATCTTGGCTTTTATGTATCAAATTATCTTAGTTATGCAAATGAACACACGCAAGTCTAACATGATTAATGAGGGAAAACAAAAGCTATAATAATAAGGGGAGAGCTGAGCCCCAGTGGCATAGTGGTTGAATGCGGGACTGCGACCCACTGGGTTGGCAGTTCAAATCCAGCAGCAGCTCTCCAGGAGCAAGGCTGGGCCTCCTACTCCCATCAGGGGGCAGTGATGCCCACACACACACACACACAAAAAAACTTTTGATGCCCTATGTTGAGATGTGTTGTGGCTAGAAAATGAATCGTGTGAGTACTGACAGTGTCCATTTTTCTTTACAGGCTCAGTAGATGAAGGTGTCACCGAGGGGTTACCAACACTTCAGAGCACTTCTAGCACTAATGTCCATGCAGATGATGATGATCGGTTAGTACTAACATAGTATATAATTTTCTTATAAGGGTCATGCTTACAACTAATTATAATTCAGACATTTTGAATTTAGGAATTTCTGAGATTTATATGAGTATTTTGTTTGTGGACTGAACAATTGTACGCTTTTTGGTGTGTTTAGTAGTCACATTATAAATTAGCTTACTTGTACTCATATTTTTGACATTTCCAAAGCTGTCATGTCACAACTGTCAGTAAACTGAAACACAGGCCAATTCCAGGCCATGACCTCTCTTTGTCAATTTTTTACGCATTATTTTTCCTGTAGTATGGGGCCTGAGGAGAATCCTGGGATGCATCTGTAGTGGAGGAGTGAAGGCTGTTATCTGTTGGTTGGGACTTTGTTTTTCACCGGGGTGTAATATATGCAACCTTTAAGTGTTTGGTTGTTTGTGTCTCCTTTTATTTATTGCCCACTGCTTTCCTCTGGCCTCCATCCAACCATAAAAGTCTGCTGCCTTTTTTGTGAAAACCACTCATGTAGGATTTTTTTTTGTAATAGTGATCTCACAATATATTTGTCTTTATGAGATTGCCTACCTTTTCTGAGGTTAATATTTCCAAATTAGTCCATGTTATGAGCTGTATGACAATTAACAGCATTGTATTCCTAGGGATACATTCGATTCCATTGTGTGTATTCATTAGTGACTATCCATTACTCCTCACATCTGCATTTTGGTCGTTTCCATCTTTCTACTGTTGCAGATAACATTGTGCTACACACGAGTGTACCTATTTCTGTTTGTGTTTTCTCTGGGGGAAGTACTGAGTAGAATTTGCTGAGTCACACTGTATTTCATTCACATTTGTTTAAGGAGCCACTTTCCATCAAGGATTTTGCAGACTGAGGGTTCCAATTCCTCCACATCATCTCCAGCATTTGTTATTTTATGTTTTGATATGTTGTTTTTGATTTATCTTTTATCTTTTATATATATATATATATTTTAACACCATTGTAGTTTTAATTTACAGTTCTCTTAAAAACAAGTGATTGCAAGCCTTCATGTTTGCTGCCTGTCTTGATAATCATTTTTGATGAATTATCTGTTCATGTCTTCTAATTGGATCATTCATGTTTTTCTTATTGATGATGTTGCACTTTTTTTGTAAATTTTAGATATTAGCCCTTTATCTGTTAAATCATGGCCAAAAATTATTTCCTAGTATATAGCTTCTCCTTTTACTCTTTTGATTTACATACAGGTTCTGTTTTGGTTTTTTTTTTCCCCTTCATATCACTGCAGGTCATGTAGTCATCTTGTGTCCTTTTTTCTATGTCATCAGGTGTGGATCTTGTTTCATTCTTTTGCAGATGGATATCTAACTTTTTGCAGTACACTTATTGAAAAGATTATTTCTTCCCCATTTAAGGTGTTTCAGACTTTTATCAAAAATCAGGTGTTTCTAGGTGCTTGATCTTGTTCTAGGTTCTCCATTCTTGATAGGAAAATTCTGATCTAATGATCTGCATATCTTGTCGCACCAATAAATACCATGTTGCTTGAACTACTGTAGCAAATACAGTAAATTTTAGTTTTTACGCATCTTTGAACAATAGTGCTAGGATTTGGATCAGGATTGCATTATATTTATGGATTGTTTTAAGGTACCATTGACATTTTCACAATATTAAGTCTTCTACCATGAACACAAAACATTCTTCCATTTATGTATGCCTCCCTTATTTGTAAGTATTTCATTGTTGGATGGTTGTAATAAATGTTACTGTATTTCAAATTTCCTTTTCAGAGTTTTCTTCTTTAATGTATAGGAATCTTATTAATTTTTGTTTTTCACCTTATACTCTGCTACATTGCCAGATTTTTCACTCAGTTCCAGCAAATTTCCTACCAAATCTTCCATATAAAATCATGTCATTTGCAAATAACTTTACTACTACTTTCTGATCTGGATGTCTTTTATTTCTTACTGATGTCTAATAGTTTGGCTAGGATTTCCAGACTGTATTAAATAAAAATAGTGATAAAAGGGCATCCCTGTCTGGTACCCATTCAGAAGGGGAATGCTTTCCGTTTCTTGCCATTGTTTTGTATGCCATTTAGTACATTGAGGAATTTCCCTTCTGTTCCTGTTTTATGCAATATTTTTATCAAAGTGGATGTTGGATTTTGTCAAATGCCCTTTCTTCATCAATTGATATAATCAATGGGGTTCTTTTCTTTTGATTTATTTATATGGTGGGTTACGTGATTATTTTTCTAATATTGAAAAACATCCTTACACACATAACCAATCCATTTGATCATGATGTAATTTTTTTTTTTAATTTTTTTTTTTTTTAAGGCATCACTGCCCTGGTGGTGGGAGTAGGAGGCCCAGCCTTTGCTCCTGGGAGCCGGAATTGAACCTCCATCCCAGTGGGCCGCAGTCCCGCGCACAACCACTACGCCACCGGGGCTCAGCCGATCATGATGTAATTTTAAAAAATGATTTGTTGAAGTCTTTTGGCTAGAATTTTGTTGAAATTTTTGCACCTATTCTTAGGGAGTATTGGTCTATATATATGTGTGTATATATATATATTTACTCCCCTCCTCCCCCTATTGGTCTATATTTTATCTAGTCTGGTAATGTCTGCCTGATTGTGGTATCAGGGTTATTCTTGCATCATGAAATGAGAAAGATAGTAGGGGTTGAGCCCGGTGGCATAAGTGGTTGAATGCGGGACTGCGGCCACAGGCTTGGCAGTTCAAATCCAGCGGCCGCTCTCAGGAGCAGCACTGGGTAGCGGCCACGACCACCAGAGGCAGTGATGCCCAAAAAACAAAAATGAGAATGATAGTATGTTCTGTATAGTATTTTTCTGTGTCTTGGAATAGTTTGTATACAATTGGCGTTATCTCTTCTCTGAATGCTTTGTAGAATATCCCAGAAAATCCATCTAATCTTTGGGACCTTTTTTCCTTTGGGGAATTTTTTAATGGTCAGATCTGTTTCTTCTGTGTTAAAGTTCTTTTAATGTTTTCTATATCAATCAGTGTTTGTTTACACTATGTAGGTAAAGTACTTCTAGAAATTTGTCCATTTCTCCTACATTTTCAAATTTGCTACAGCCCTTCATAATATTGTTTGATTGTCTTTGTTTATTTTGGTTCGTTCTGTTGTGATGACACCCATTTCATTTATTATTCATAATTACCTCTTTTTTTGTTAAACTTGACAGAAGTTTATCTATTTTGTTAATTCTTTTAAAGAGACAACTTTGTTTTGTTTTGTATTTTTGGGCATCACTGCCCTCTGGTAGTCATGGGAGCTAACCAGCGCTGCTCCTGAGAGCAGCCACTGGATTGAGACAACTTCTTTTCTTTTCTTTTCTTTTCTTTTTTTTTTTTTACAAGAATGCACTCTTTTTTTTTGGGGGGGTGGGGGTGGGGGCATCACCGCTCTCTGGTAGTGGGAGTAGGAGGCCCAGCCCCACTGCTGGAATTGAACCTCCGTCCCAGTGGGCCGCAGTCCCGCGCACAACCACTACGCCACCGGGGCTCAGCCCACTCTTTCTTATTTAACAAAATAAATTAAATACACGCAACTTCAGCTTAAACTCTAGATAAAATTACAGAGGTGTGGGTCTGCCCTAGGCAGTGGGCAGGGGTGGGAGGGTGGGGGAGGGCGGCGAGTTGCTTGGCCTCCATGAGTTGCCAACGCCTGCCACCCACCCTCCAGACCAGATTCCATCCTTGCATTATTATTAATATTATTACCATCTTCATTTTTTAAATATAAATATCAAAGGGCCCCTTCTCTTGGAGATGGATACATCCCCAGGCCTGGCTCCAGGCTCTCATGGACAGGACTTGGGGCTACCACTGCCGACCCCTGCCCAGCTCAGGGTCCTGCTGGACACCCCCTCACCCAGGACAGGTGTTGGCAAAAATAGCCAGTCACCGCCAGGCTGGGCAGGGGCGCAGGCAGGCCAGCATTGAGGTCAGGGCACAGCCGGGACTGGGGCTGGTCAGATTGCAAGGCCAGGGCACTTCTCAGGCCTCTGGCAGGCTAAGGAGGGGCAACGGGGAGCCCTGACCCCCCTGGGGGCCATGGATGGGGAGTTTCCTTCATCAAATCACTGCATCTGCACTGCAAAGTCAGAGTCCAGTCTTCCCGTCACTCAGTGTGTGTGTGT